>ML675612.1:948403-971587 GCA_007922155.1 Mesoclemmys tuberculata
CGGAGTACGGTGGTGTGTGGAGTCGTAGTGGAGAACAGAACGGAGTATGGTGGTGTGTGGGAGAGAGGTGGAGTCCTGAAGTAGGTACTGGGCTCAAGAAGGCAGAAAGACAGAGGGGGGAGAGTAGCCCAGGGGAAAAGCCTGCAGCTGCAAGTAAGTTGCCAGCAGCGCATAGCTGCTACTCAGAGGGCCCCTGGGCTGGGATCCGGTGGAGTGGGCAGGCCCGGGTCCCTACCCCCCTCCCTGGGAAGACGGGGTTACTGGCGACGCCCTGACCCACTATGAGAGGCAAAAGTGCAAGACACACTAGGGAGAAGCCGGCCACTTGCCGCACTTGATGTTAGCAGTGGGATTGATCGCACAGTGCACTTAAACCAGGGTGGTTTTAGCACACCCCACCCCCAAGATGGAGGAGGTGGTAAAAGCCCTGGTGCAAGCCACAGCCACCCAGCAGGAGGCTACCCAAGTCCAGACGGCCACCCAGCAGGAGGCTACCTGAGTCCAGGCAGCTGCCCAGCAGGAGGCCGTAAGGCTACAGCAGGAGACTAACCGCCTGCTGATGAGCCAGGCTGCCCAGGACCATGCCCTACTCCAGGAGGTGGTAGGTCAGTTGAAAGTCCTGGTAGGGTGAGGTGGCAGCCACGGTGGGGCGCAGACCATCCGTGCCGGCAACTGGCTGAAGAAGTTGACGCTGGAGGATGATGTAGAGATGTACCTCCTGGCCTTTGAAAGAACAGGTCTGAGGGAAGCCTGGCCCGAGATCAGTGGGCCAGCATTCTTGCCCCTTTCCTAGGAGGAGAGGCCCAGAAGGCCTATTATGATATGGCGGTGGAAGCTGCTGCGTACTACCCCCAGCTGAAGGCGGAAATCCTAGCCAGATCTGGAGTGATGGTAGCTGTGCGAGCCCGGAGATTCCATGAGTGGCAGTACAGCGATGGTAAAGCACCGTAGTTGCAGTTGTTTGATCTGACCCATCTGACCCGGAAGTGGCCGCGCCCTGAGGTCCTCAGCACCGAGAAGATGTTGGAACTCCTGGTCATGGACCGGTATATGAGGGGACTACCGTCAGACCTCCGTGCCTGGGTTGGTCAGAATGACCCCTCCACCTATGACGAGTTGGTCGCCCTGGTTGAGAGACAGCTGGCAGCCTGTGAGCTGGCCCCAATCCTCCAAGAGAAGACATGGTGGGCATGGAAGCCAGTCCCCAAACCCAGTTCCTGGATTGCTGGGGGACCCAGGAAACTGGGAACCGAGCACAAGGGCGCTGAGGAGTGGCCTGACACCAGGAAAGGGCCGGGGAACTCAGGGAGCAAGGATGGGGGGGGGGGAGGCCGACGGCGACCAGATAGCCCAAGGCAGAAGAGGGCAGCCAGCCTAAGGTACCGCTGCTATGAATGTGGGGAGCTGGGGCATATAGCAGCCCAGTGCCCCAACAGGGAGGAGCCCATGCAGTGCAATCCAGGGGATTATGAGGGGTGCTGTGGTCTCTTTGGTTTGGTAGGGGTTGTAACAGCCCCCCATGGATATACAAGGCCAGTAAAAATGAATGGCATCGATACCATGGCCCTAGTAGATTCGGGGAGTGCAGTGATGCTGGTCTCTGGGAAATTGGTAGGGCGAGACCAGCTAACCTAGACCAAACGCACAGGGGTGACCTGTGTACATGGGACTATAAATCTGTACCCCTCAATCCCAGTACAGATTGAGATCCAGGGGAATACCACCTGGGTGATGGCAGGGGTGGTCCCAAGGCTCCCCTACCCGGTATTGATTGGTAGGGATTTTCCAGTGTTTGAGAACCTACTCCCACCCATGGAGCTCGGGCTGGGCAGCAAACCCCAGGTGAAGACCGAGGCACAGGCAACCAGCCCTGCTCCTGTGTTTGCAGAATTCGCCCAAGATTTATTTTCACCCCCCGGAAGTCCCCGGAAATCCCAGCGGGAAAGAATGGCAGATAAAAGGTTAGGCACCAGGATACTGGCTGGGAACCAGAAAGCTGCCATGGTGAATAGATGAACCCATTTGGGAGGCCAGGAGGCCACTCAAACTAATGAAGACCCAGGGGCGGTACCCAGCACTAGTAGGTGCGACCCCAGCGATGAAAATGAGGTTGGGCCCATAGAGGTAGGCCAGCTAAGTCCCCTAAGGGGAAATTTTGGGCAGGACCAGGCCATGGACCCATTATACACGAATGTGAGGAAGGAGGTAGCAGAGATTGATGGCGTTGCTGTGGAAGGAAAGACTAAGGGCCCGGGGCCCAATTACATCTTGAAATGGGACCTGCTGTACCGTGTGACCCCGATACGAGGGGAGAAAGTAGAGCAACTCTTGGTGCCACGGAAGCACATAAAGGCAGTTCTCGAACTGGCCTATAGTCATTTATTTGGGGGACACCTAGAAGCAGATAAGATCCTGGACCGAATTCTGAGAAGGTTCTACTGGCCAGAAATACGGGCAGAGGTCCAGTGATATTGCTTCTTCTGCCCGGAGTGCCAATTGCACAGCCCCTGGCCTCACTTGCGAGCCCCGTTAGTGCCCCTGCCCATTACTGAAGTTCCCTTTGAAAGGATTGCCATGGATCTGGTGGGGCCACTAGAACGATCAGCACACAGTCATAGAAGTGTGCTAGTCATTGTGGACTATGCCACCCGGTACCCCGAAGCCATTCCCCTAAGAAACCCCACATCCAAGGCAATTGTGAAAGAACTGCTCCAGGTCTTTGCTAGAGTGGGCATCCCTAAGGAAATCCTTACAGACCAAGGGACCCCCTTCATGTCCAAATTAATGAAGGATCTATGTACCCTGCTCCGCATCCAGGCCTTGCAGACCTCAGTGTATCATCCACAAACGGATGGTCTGGTTGAGAGATTTAATCGTACCCTCAAGGGTATGATACGGAAAGTAGTGGCGCAGGACGGAAAGGATTGGGACGCCTTACTACCATACTTGATGTTCGCGATACAGGAGGTCCCCCAGGCGTCCACTGGATTCTTCCGCTTTGAATTATTGTACAGTCGCCATCCCTGGGGGATCTTAGATATCGCAAAAGAGGACTGGGAAGAACAGCTCAACTCAGGAAGAAATGTTATTGAGCATGTGGCCCAGATGCGGGAATGGATAGCCTGGTGACCCCCATAGTGCGAGAACATCTGGAGAAAGTCCAGGAGGTGCAGTGAACCTACTACAACCAACGGGCAAAGGCACGGAGGTTTCAACCAGGAGAACAGTTAATGGTGCTAGTGCCAACAGCAGAAAGTAAGCTCCTGGCCAGTTGGCAAGGCCTGTATGAGGTTGTGGAAGCCGTTGGAGACGTGAACTACAAAGTGAGGCAACCAGACCGCCGAAAACCGGTGCAACTATACCACGTTAACCTGTTGAAACCCTGGCGAGACTGAGGAGTGTACCTGATCATCCAAGAAGCACCCTCCCAAACAGATGTCCCACAAGGGGAGGTGAGAATATCCCCCGAGCTAACTCCAGAGCAAAGGACGGAAGTTATTGATATGATCCAGAGAAACCAGGACGTGTTTTTCAAGCAGCCAGGTCGTACAACGGTGGTCCACCATCACCTCATCACCAATCCTGGGGCGCAAGTAATGATAAAACCCTACCGGTTACCAGAGGCCAAGAGGGAGGATATTAGGACCAAAGTACGTCGGATGTTGGAACTCAGGGTTATTGAAGAGTCCCTCAATTAGTGGTCCAGCCCTATCGTCCTAGTCCCGGAGCCTGATGGTACCCTGCAGTTCTGTAACGACTTCAGGAAGTTAAATGAGGTATCTAAATTTGATGCTTATCCAATCCCGTGTATTGACGAACTAGTGGACTGGTTGGTCAAGGCTCGATACCTGACCACCCTGGACCTGACCAAGGGCTACTGGCAAATCCCCCTAGCTGAAGATACCAGGGAGAAGACTGCCTTCTCCATGCTCGATGGCCTGTTTCAGTGTACCGTCCTTCCCTTTGGACTCTATGGGGCCTCTGCAACATTCCAGAGGCTGATGGACCACCTACTGAGACCCCACACCAGGTATGCAGCCGCCTACCTCGGTGATGTGGTCATCCATAGCCCCGACTGGAAAACACACCTGGGGAAAGTAGAGGCAGTGCTTGACACCTTCTGGAAAGCTGGCCTCACTGCAAACCCCTCGAAGTGTGCAATAGGGCTAGCTGAGGCCAAATATCTGGGATATGTGGTAGGGAGAGGTCTAGTAAAGTCCCAGTGGGACAAGGTAGAGGCCATCCAGGCCTGGCCCCGACCTGTCCGCAAGAAACAGGTCAGGGCATTCTTAGGGATCGTGGGGTATTACAGGAGATTCATCCCCCACTTTGCTACTAGAGCAGGGCCCTTGAGCGACCTGATAAAAGCTTGGGGCCCGGTTATGGTGAAGTGGACTGAGGCAGCTGAGAAGGCATTCATGGATTTAAGGACAGCTCTTTGTAGCCACCCAGTGCTTATAGCCCCGGATTTTGAGAAGGAGTTCATCCTCCAAACGGATGCTTCAGAGACAGGGCTAGGCTCTGTCCTGGCACAGATAATAGAGGGCGAGGAGCACCCCATCCTGTATCTCGGCAGGAAACTCCTCCGTAGAGAGCAGAGGTATGCGGTGGTTGAAAAAGAGTGCCTGGCAGTGAAATGGGCCATGGAAACCCTCAGATACTATCTACTGGGGAGGAAATTCACCCTGGTGACAGACCACGCCCCGCTCTAGTGGATGCACACCAACAAGGAGAAGAATGCCAGAATGACCCGATGGTTCCTCTCCCTACAGCCTTTTCACTTCCAGGTGCAGCATAGGGCCGGAAGCCAACATGGCAATGCTGATGCCCTTTCACGCCAGCAGTGCCTCATGTCCCAAGTAGCCCAACCCTGTGGTGTTGAGCGGCGGGGGAGGGATGTGTGGTATAGCAAGGAAAGAGGGCAGTAGGAAAGTTCTAGAAGGGCGCAATATAAGTGCTAGAATGATCCGGGCTTTATACCCTATAGACTAGCCAGAGTCCATAAAAGGTAATTAGTATCAGCTGACACCAATTAAGGCCCCACCCAGGTGCCTATAAAAACCCTTTACTCCTGAGAGGCAGGGCAGAAGTTGAAGGAGTAGGTGTGTGGTGAGCAGAGGAGTATGTGAAGTGGAGGAGAACAGAACGGAATACGGTGGTGTGTGGAGTCGTGGTGGAGAACAGAACAGAGTTCAGTGGTGTGTGGGAGAGAAATGGAGTCCTGAAGAAGGTATTTGGCTCAAGAAGGCAGAAAGACAGAGGGGGGAAAGAAGCCCAGGGAGAAAGCCTGCAGCTGCAGGCTAAGGTGCCAGCAGCACATAGCTGCTACTCAGAGGGCCCCTGGGCTGGGACCCGGAGGAGCGGGTGTGCGCGGGTCCCTACCCCTCTCCCTGGGAAGATGGCGTTACCAGCGACGCCCTGGCCCACTACGAGAGGCAAAAGTGCAAGACACACTAGGGAGAAGCCGGCCATTTGCTACAATGGGTAAACAATGTCTCAATGAAGTACCCCAGGGTGGTTTTCTTTATGCTGGACAATAGGAGCTGATCACTCCTGGCTATGGTCGATGTTCCTTGAGGGGAGCTCACAATGCAATCAGGCAGATTCTGTGCTTTGCATATCAGTAACTAGAATGGTCTGATAACTGCGGAGCTGGATGGATGTAGGTGTGAGTTCATTTACATCAAGAGCAGAGATCTCCCATCATGCAGTGCGTCCCTGCTTTGCCAATCCCAGAGTTCAGTGCAGTCCCTGCTTTGGATTTTGGTTCTCCATTCTTCATGCTAATTCTTGTTCCGTCTTCTGTGTAGATGAGGCTCCTGTTCTCCATTCAATGTGTTAATTGAGATGCCTCTTTTTACATCTTCTATGTAGATGAGGCATGGGGAGTTGTCTTAATCCTATCCCCCTTTGGAGGGTTTTAGGTCTGTCTCCCACTGCCTTTTCATTGCTTTTGTTTCTGGTTCAAGCAGAGGCTGGGGATGGGGGGGGAATTCAGGTGAGCCAGAGAGAGTAGGGGTTTTGCACCCTGGTTCCCCAAGAACACAGAGCTGCTAGGTAACAAAGAAGCCTCACTAAGATTTCATGAATAAGGTATGCAGGATTTTGGAGCATTAGAGTTAACGGAAATACGGAGACTTCCATATTTTCAGGTTGGCTTCATAATCTAGACTTTTAGGTCTATAGTTTGATCTTTGTGTTAAAAGAACACTGTGGTCTCGAGTCTAGTGTTGAATGTATTTAATGCATTTTTATACTGTCTCATTATTGTTCGGTTATATTTTGCTAGACAGCTCTCTCCGCCCCAAATTCGTATATTTTCAGAGGGAGCAAGTGTTGAAGAGGAGTCTGTAACAATCAGCTCTAACAATTTAGTAGCTTTGGAATTAACCTATTTTGTCCCATCAGTCTCTAATTAACAAAGCTCTACCCTGAGTTATGTCATATATAAATAACTGTATACTTATCAAAACAGTACTTTAAAAGATTATTCTCTTCTGCCTTTTTCAGGCCTGGTTCTGCAAACACAAATTAATCTAGTGTTTTCTCTGAATAGTTGCATTGACGTTGTAGTAGAAACCACTGTCCTGGTAGTATTTTCAGGATCTGGCTCTCTTCTTACAAATGCTATTTCTAGAACAATGAGAAATAAATACAATTTTTGGTGCTGACAGGATAAATAATATGGCCATTCGTGTAGGAACCATGTACTTTCCTTTAATTGAATTAAAAGATTAATTCAGAGTAAGCTTGCACTGTAATTCCATAAAAGAAGAGAAATTTAAAAAATCATTTACTGTCTTAGTAGAAGTGCATGTGGTTAAGGCATGCCAGATCAAACCCTTGTGTGTAAAACTCCTATTGAAACTGCAGTGAAATAAAAAACTAACTGATGTGCAAGGAATGGCCTAATATCAATTCACAGAAAAAATGTGGTCACCATAGCAAAAAGGCATCAAAGAGTGGCATTAGTACAGTAAGAGTGTTTGGAAGTTCCCAAGCTTCTGTCTTAAGAAACATATTGTATTAACCCTTTCAAACCTGTTTAAACCTCTTATTCTCCATATGTTGAGAAAAACATTATTGGTGGTAAAAGGACTTATGTCTTCCTAATACAATGTTTTTAAGAGTTTGTCAAATAAGACAATATCCTGATGATATTTTAGCATTGTGCATCCCAGTCAAATACAAACAGTCAAATTCCATGCTCAGTTACTTTGTGGAACCAAAAAGCCTTCAACTTCAATGGGATTGCAGGGATACGTAATTGTCAGAAAATGGCCTAATATATTTCATCCTTTTGTGTGTTACATCTAAATATTGATATTTGGATTATCTAACCACTTCAGATTGCAAGATGATGAGTTTCCAAAGCAGGACAGAAGTTGGTCCACTCTTTTTCTTATTCATAAAATTTGCTTGCTAACTCTTAAAGACCGTAGGTGAAATCCTTGTCTTCCTGAAGTCAATGGTAAAACTCCTGTTGATTTCAGTGTGGCCAGGATTTCATCTCATATGTCGTCCATACCTTATTCAGGCAAGACTTCCTAGCTTCACTGGGGGTCTTGCCTGAGTAGGGATTGCACAGTCGAAACCTAAATCACTGACGAGACACAAGAAATGGATAATGGAAACCATAGTTTTTCACTACTGCTTGTTTGAATCTGACCCATGTTTGTACTGTGGCTGAAGTAGTATAACTATATCATGGCTGTAATATAGTCTATGTGAAATGAGTTTGCTGATTCAGTCTACGGTAATTCCTGGTGGACAAAAGTGATCACACAACAGCTCTTAATCTTGTTGGCAGACTCTGCAGAGAAAACAACCATTGCAGAAGCCATGTCCCCCCAGGAATGGCCTGTTGGCTCATCAGAGGGGCAGTGTGCAGAAGCAGCTCCTGTCTGCTCTGTGGGGAAAAATAGAGGAATTCAGTTTTCAGTGCAGTCCATGGTACCTTTCAGGAGCCCTAAATTCATCTTATGAAATATAACTTGTTTACACTGTAATGTGAACAAACTTTTTTCAAACCAAACAAAATCGACTACTGATTAGGACCTGCCGATACTTATTTTCAATTACACCTGCACTGAAAGATGTTTGATTTTTAAATGTTGCCAGGTCAAGTTCTATTACCAGGCATATTTTTTTTAAAAAAGGTAATGCATACATCCTGAACAACATTATTTTTGTTTTGTGTGCAAGATAGAAATGTCTGTCATTTGTCCTATATATAATTAAGATTTGTCAATTAGATGATATATGGGGCAGGGAAGCATGTGTTTTAAATGCTCTTAAATCAAGAGTTAGGATTGCTGAGTGGGCAGTGACAGAACATAACATGTTTCCAGAGTATTACATTGTATCTGAATACTGAACCCTTACTTAATGTGCAGAATGTCTCCTGCTGTGAACCCCATGAACCTTTAAGTGTCTTCTGTAGAATAAGTGCTGGGGGTGGTTTGAAATGTTTGCTGGAGGTGGATATTTCTGTATAATTTTCATAGCTTGTTTGTGTTTATGGAAGGATTGTTAAAATGGAGAATGTTATTCTTCAGAGAACAGTTTCTATTTATTATTTCTAAGGCATTACTTGTTCCAGCAGGTATCCATCTTTATGGTGGCTTTTTGGTAGAAATTTATCTAGAAAACTTGTATTTCTCACCTGAAATACAATACTTGCCCTTGGGGTAAAATTGCTTAGAAATACTGCGGACATGTCTAGGCTTCAGAAGTTGAAAACAATAGTTGTATCTGTTATTTTCGGATGAGAGAAATCATGTTTGAGAAGCAAGGAGGAATTATGCAAAAGCACTATAATTTGCAGTCCACAAGTAACAAAGTTGTTTCTTTAACTCATTGCAGGAAACCTGTATGAGAAATAAAATATAAATATTTTAAGTTTGGCCAGAATTTTTTTCCTCCAAATGGGACTTTATTATAACTACCTTAAATTGTTTAGATGGACCAATGCTTACACTAGGTTTAATGGAGACCTATATGGTACAAAAGAGATGTATAGGCTCATCCAGTTATCTCCATGTCAGTGACTAGGTCTGTGATGTATGACTAAGCAGGACTGGAGGTGACTACATGAGGTAGTGTAGATAGATGGCTGCCAGTAATAGATGTCTTAATGACTGGTGCTTGTTGGCATAGAAATGATTGTTTTTTAAACAATCATTTTCTATGCCAAACGCTCCCCCCCCAACTATAAGTGGTGCCCCTTGAAAGAATAATACTCGGCACTTCTATATCACTCTTCATCTGCAGATCTCAAAATGATTTGTGGAGGAGGGTAACAGTCTTCAACAGATGAGTTGGGAGATGGTGCGGAGAAGTTAAGTGACTTTGCTGTGGTAATCTAAGGGCCAAATCTGGAAGTACAAAATAAGCCTCCTCTGCTCCCAGCCTAGCGTACTATCCATTGGACCATTCTGCCTCCATTATGATGAATCATCTCTCATTGGTACCCAGCTGGCCAGTCACTCAGCCTCATAAAGAGGGCGTTTCTCACGCTAACCTTTCTGTTGAATAAAAATGCAAAGACATGAGTATATTTTAAGCTGTGCATGTACAACACCTGTAAGCATTAGGAGTTAAGTACAAGCACTAAGAAGAAAATATGCTTCATTATATCCGTTTGTCTTGAGCCACCACAATGTAGCAGAGTTTTAACTATGTAATTTTGCACAGCTACTACAGATTTACAGTTCTTCCTGATCACTTTAGTAAGGGCTTGATTCTGCCACCTTTGTTCATGTTAAGTAGTCCCTCACTGTCTGAGAAGCACCACTGATTTCACAGAGAAGTAAGGAATACTCAACCAGAGTAAGGTAGCAGAATTTGCCCTTCACCCCGCATCCCTCAGTAGTGGTCCTATCTTTGGTTCATGGTGTGCCAGATGTGTGCCATACTTAAAAATGACAAGCTTGGCAAATAGTATTTCCAGGGGAATTAATGACTGGCTTAGGGTTAATGATTTAATGATCCTTAGCTTTGCCTTGTGCCATCAACATCCCCAGCCCGTCATTAATCCCCAGGAAATGCCTGTTCACTTAATTGTTGTTGCTGAAAAACTAATAGCTCTGTTCCAGGATTCTTTTCTTTTTACTCTTTGGAATCTGACCCCAGGGCTTCTCTGATTATAGAGAAGCACATGGTATATAGAATAAGGAAACTTTCTGGGTGGTGGGGAGAGCATTGTCTTTAGTGGTCCCTCCATTTCTCCCTCTCTTATTTCTCCTTCATTGCCACCAAAGGCTTTTTAAGAGTGACTGTTCCTTTGATAAAGGTGAGCTGGTTGAAGCTCTTTCCAGAACCCATCAGTGCCACTTTTCAGCCTTGAGAAGTTTTTTGAAGAATGGCAAGAAAGAGGTGTTTCGTCCTTCACCAGCTCAAGAGGAAGAGTCCTTTTTGTGCCAGGAAGTAAGAGATTTGTTTCCAAACTAGGCCCACATCTCCTGTAATGAGGTTATAGCATGGATTATTGCATGGTACATTGCAGTATGGAACTTTGTCCAGGGTGGCTCACCAGCTGGAAGAACGTTCCAGGACAAGACAAGCAAGGTAAAATTTATCCAGGTTGCTTGGCGGGTTTATAACGGAGAACTATGCTGATGTGTCATAGATGGCACAGAGAACTTGTGCTTTGGGGGTGGTCTTGTTTTTTAATTTTTGGAATGGAGTTTCTTAGGTCTACGAAGCCCAGATCTACTATGACTTCCCTTTGAATATCAAATTAAGATTTTTGTAATCCGGAAAAGCAGGTTTTGACCTCTTTATAATTTTAAGAACAATTTTAAGAATCCCATTTTAAGTACAGTCAGCATAATAAAAGAATAAGAACACTGTTGGAAATAGGACATGGAAGCTTATTATTATTTAAGTCTGAAACAACATTTATCAAACGCCCTAAGTTCCAATTCAATACATTTGATTACATATCCACACATTTCGGTTTTGTTATATTATTACTTTACAATGGGAAGATACATTCACCTAATAATATAGGATTATGCTTATGAAAACATGAATATGTATGAAAAAATATTTTTTGCTCTAGAGCAGTGGTCCCCAACCTGTGAGGCGCACCCTCCTGGGAGGTGTGGAGCAATGTTCAGGGGAGGGTGCAGCGGGGCCCAGGCCAGCCCCCATGTGGCGCAGTGAGGGAGTGCAATCCGTCCTGTTCTGCTCCCCACTCCTTGCTGCAGCCCAGCTCCCAGACCAAGAGAGTTTGGGGACCGCTACTCTGGAGGATAACAGCAAGTATGTTATGATGATTGCCATCATTAAATATCCATTCATTAGTGTAGAGGTCTCTTTATTATTATTAGAATAAAAATCTATGTCTCTGAGACTAGATTTGTGAAGTCAGCAAGTTTTTGCTTTAGCTTACTTCCTGGTTTTCTGAAGATGACAAGTATTTTAACCTCAGAGGGATCCAATCAATGCATCGCAAGCAGTGTAAATGTCCCCTTTGAACTTCCTCTGCAACGGATAATGGAGAGAAATTATTTGGCACAGATTAGAGTTGCATAATCAGAGTTTTTATATGATTTCTAAGTACAAATAAAGAAGTTATCTAAGCAGCTCTTCTAGTATTCTTTCTCTGACAGTTTAGGTTATATTCTTGCCCATAATCCACAGAAGCAACTGTCATTGACATCAATAGGCACTCTCCAATAGATTAAAAAAAAATTTTTTTGAAGCAATGTTAAAATAATCCATTTAAGAATTAAAAGTGCTTGTAAAACATTGTCCTTAATTATTAAATAATTAGCTGTCTAGCTGTTTTGCTGTGCGGAATACTTTATTCAGTGTTTTACATTGCAATGCACCTACGTATAGTAGATGACAATCCTTGCCCCAAACAACTTACAACCTGAAAGGCAGGATCTAACAGGTGTCGGTAGGCAGCAGGAGAGTGCAGGATGATACAATCGGGTATTTTAGCACAGATGAGTTGTATGTGCATGTGCATGCTTATGCTCTCTTGTTTATATATAATTATAAATTTCTGAGCTCATGAATATTATGTTTTGGAACGTTTGATTGAATAGGATTTTTCTGGGAGGGAATTTGAGATGCTTGAACAAGCAATAGGATGTTTATTTGAAAGTCTTATTGGTCATCAGAAGATATTTATTGTGCTAAATTTGGTCATGGAACAGATTGCAGGACTTGAAATTCATAACACGTTTAATAGAAGGCTATGCCAAACAGAGTGTTAAGCTGCCTGATTGATAACTAATAACACTGTGGCTTGGCACAAAAACCTGAAGGAGGCCAGTATTTGCCAAAGCCACAGGCTTCTCATCCTGGGCTTGCATATGAAATCACAGTTAGAGGCCCTTCTGCTATTAAAACGCACTGGAGAGGGGAGAATTGGTTCACTGACTGACACTATTGGAGCTAGTCGACTTATTTTTAATTTCTGAAAATGATGTAAAATTCTTCATGAAAAATTCCCTTTTATGGGGGTAACTTTTTTCCAACTTGCTTATGGGCTAGTTGAAATTTGTTTTAAAATGGAGTTTCTGGACAGAGTTTCTGAAAAACATGCAGCATTTTTCAGCCAGCTTTACTGATTATATTGAAATTGGGTTTAAAAAACGTAATTTGCTGTGTCTCCTTACAAAAGTGGGAAATGAATGGAGTGCAGGTCCTAAATAAGCCTGTAGACAATTCACCTGCACATAATTCAAATTGGTTGTTTAGACTTTCTCTAGTACTCATGAGGGGCCAAGTTAGGCAGCTGTGCAATGTATAGCATTTTTATTAACTTCAAGGGAGGATGTGAGACCAACAGTCTATGTGAGTTCTGTGCAAAACTGCTGGGTTGAAACGCCTGTTTCCAAAGACATAATTCTCACTTAACTGAAAATCTTGGTCTCCTCTTTTTGCATTTATATATCTCAATCTGCTTTTTACATGTGCTGATTTAATTTGGTCTCCAAACTCTTCATTTGAAGTAGGTAAACATTGACCCTGTGTTACAGATGAGCAATTAAGGTATAGGAAGCAAGCTTATGGGCTGGATCATAACTCTCTGATCTCTTCATGCCCAGATGTCCTGCGAGTGCAGAAGGTGAAGCATGCTGTTTCCATGATATTGTCTTTCTCTGCTCCTAACATCTGTGGAGGCAGGCCCTTTTAAGGACATCATTATAGCAGATCCTCTTTGTAGGTGAACGTACTGTAAAGCAACTGTCAGGAAGGACTGAAGGACAGATTTTCATTCAGACCTCAACTCAATCTCTGTGTGTTTATTTTTGTTTTGTTTTTGTTGTCGTTTGCAAGTGAAATTCTGTGCTTGCACTGAACTGTGGGCATAAATATTAATAGTTGGATATCTAACTGCCTTTGTTGTGGGTGGAAACAGGTATACTAATATGTGTGAATGCAATTTGCTGTGATTACAAAATTCAGCTTTCTGGCCCCCAAAATCTGTCTGATTTGTCTTTGAAGGGACAAAAGAAAATCATCTTCAGAAATGAATAATTTGATTTAGGGTCTCTTGTGAAATGGTACCATTATGCTTTGTTCACTGTAACAAAAACCAGTCTGACTTTCTTCTTGCATTCCTCAGCCAACTTTTATCTTTCCCTGAACTATGTATCTAAAATAGACCTCTTGTTGACATGCGGTGGGGTGTACAAACCCCACGCTAGCCAGGCATGTCAGGCCTGGAAGAAGGGCCTGAAAATGTGAAACTCTCAGCTAAGGTAGCAGTAGCCCTGGGAGGAGACCAGACCTTCAGTCCTCTCCCAGAGGAGACTGTAGCTGAGAACAGAGACTGCTTGCACAACTGCGTATCTGAGCCCTCTGAGGGAAAAGTTGTCTGGCTTCCAAATGATCATTTTGGAATTCTTTATTAGTGACTTACCTGTGGGCATTGAACTGGACTATAACCTGCTAGAAGCCCCTGGAAGGAGGGGAGGCTTGTGAGAGTGAGTCCCCCCCCCTCACCTTCCCTCTTTTCTGGACCTCTGGTAACCCTGGAAGGGGTAGACTCAAATGGGACTTGGCTGGAGGACTGAGTCTCCCATACTTGGACCTGTCATGAGGACCCCTCAGATCCTAGAGACTGGGTTAGTGCATGGCCCTGTCGCACCCCAAGCGTGTGCTATAGAGAGCATGCCCAGAACAAATAGCTTCTTAAGTTCAAGCCCAGTTAGCCTTTTTGTGTGTGTATCAAGATCTGTTTTCATCCCATTTTGGAATATACTAATACACACACATCACTGTGCAGTGCTGTAAACCTTTAATCTTTTCTAAGGGGAATCTGTCCCCACTGAACTTTGAACTAACCAACTATGTGCACTCTCAGTACAACTTTGCCATGGTTTATGTGACTCTTTCAAATGAGACTCTTGATGTTTATTAGGTTACTTGAGTCTTCAAACAAAACTTAATAGAAAATAACCCTAACTGAGGAAAAGCAGATACTTACAGGCTATAATTAAATTGTCTCCATTAATGTTCATTGAGTACTTTAAGAAGAGTGCATTTTATTAAAATTAGACCTTATCGTCAGGTGAGGATTTTCCTAAACAAATGAAATTATTCTTTTTTCCTGGGTGTTTATAGCTTTTCTTGTACACATTTGAGTGCTATATCCTCATTCCTATTTATTCTTGGGATTTTTAGGCCTTGCCTTTGAGAATACATCTGGATTTGAACTTGGGGTATGGATTACTGCTCATATCTTAGCTTGATCTCTGTTAAGGGTCTGTAAGAGGACTGTAATAGACCTGCAGCCTGCCTTGAAGGGCAACATGCCCTGTTACAGAACCAAATCTGGAAACCCCAGGATGTTCAGATTTTCTGATTTATACCATCTACAGGCATGCAGAATTTCATATTAATCACTAAATTTATCGTGATTCTTCTTCAACAAATATATCGGAAGTAATACTAACAGTTTATGGATTACAGCTGTAAGTTTCTCTATTAACAGGGCAACTATTAAAATTATAATTGTATGTAATATTAGAATGAGCATGTTGGTTCAAAACACACTGTCTCAATCCCACCCACATCGAAGCCCTAATGCTAAGTATTGCCAGGGCAAAACTCAAGGTATGTCTACACAGCAATGTAAGCCTGGGCTCAAGGCAAAGTACACTCCCCTTGCATCCACATTGCAGTTATACTAATCCAGGGCTTGAGCCCAGGGTTCCAGGATCCTGTAGGGCTGGAGGGTACAGTCTCAGAACAAGCTGGAACCTAGAGTCTGAGCCCTATTGCTTTGCTTGACTTGGGTCCTGGGAGTCAGCTGGAGCCTGGAGGTATCCCACAGTTCCTTGGGGCAACTTCCTTAGTCATCTCTATGCCAGCAATCTGCAATGCACTCTATTGCAAATGGAATACTGCCCCTCTGCGAAGGGCAGCAGTTCAGGTCAGTGTTAACCCATTGACTTCTGATCACTGATTTGCAAGCACAGTATCAGAGACCTTCCAGGTAGAGCCCTGCAAATCCATGGATATCCGTGGACCATTTCTTGTGGATCGTGGTTAGATGGTCACAGAGGTTGGGACCTCTGTGACTTCTGGGGCAGGTCTGGAGCAATTGCCAGCCAGAGGTGCAGCAAACAGCTGATCAGTTGTTAGGCTGCTGATCAGCTGTTAAGTGGGGGGGGAGTGGAGTGGAGTGGAGGGAAGGGGAGGGGAGCTGGGAGGGCTCTTTTGGCCTTAGGTGGGAGGGCAAGGCTGATCAGCTGTTAGTGGGCTGGGTTCATCTGTTTGGGATGGCCGGGGCTCAGCTGATGTGCAGATGTGGATGCGGGTAAGTCTAAAAGAGGGAGGGTGGATTGTGGTCGGGTAAAAGTTTTTTCTGCGGATCGACATATTTGTATCCGTGCCAAGTTCTACTTCCAGGTTTGAAATGGAGACTGATCTGATCAAGCCTTTTGCAAAGCAAGCTGCTCCCTGGCCATGCAAGCACAGCCAGGTTTTGGTGAATTTGTGGTGCCAGGCCAGTAAATCTGTGGGCTTCAGCAAAAGCACCAGGAATGACCACGCGTACCGGTAGATGGCTAAAAAGCTGGCAGCTCTTCAGCATTTCCAGACAAGTGGTCAGTGCAGGGAGTGAATTCATGGGCTAAAGAGCAAATACAGGAAGACCAGGGCTAAGTATCTCACCTCGGACAACTTGCCAACGACATACCCGTTTATGATGACTTTGATTGGATCTGAGTGCTGTGCCCAGTACAGAGCCAACTGTGCTTCATGATGACCTGGTGAGGCAGGATGGTGCCCTGCTGGTCCCTGGAATCCAGCATGGGGACTTATTGCAGCCAACTGCAGTTTCCCAGCCAGCATCAAGAAGTGGTTCTTTTTTAAATAAACCGGTTCCAGAGCAGGATCAGCAGCAGATTCTCAGTCCCTACTTGGAAGAGCTATTGGAGTTCCCCGCCTCAGAGAACAGCCTGCTGCCAAGCCTGCTGAGAACCCCATGGGGACAGAAGCATCCCCACCATCTGGTGAGCATGTGTCAAATGAAACATTATTACCATAATGGGAGCGATTTCTGCTTTAAGAAGCAATACAAAAATATAAGCCAGCAGGTGACCAGTGTCTGGTCACTAATGGCGGATTACATCAAGGCATCTAGGCATTCCCCCACCCTCCCCTTGCCCTGCCACGTGTAGTTCAGAATGGCAACTTGGGAATTTCAGACTTTCATTCCCAGCTGTAAAGGTTATTTTAACCGTTTAACGTTTTTCCAGCGCCCTTCCCTCAGCATTGTGCCCGAGATGGCTGCCCCACTTACCTCACCCTGGTGATGGCCCTGATGGATACAGCTGTGTTGGCAATTTTAAGAAAATCACAGTTTAGAGAAAAAAATAGAGATTTAAAAAGAAAACAATTCATAACTGATGTGGCAAGCCCAGTGGTGCTGGGACTATGAAGTGCCAGGCACTGGCACAAATTAAGCCCTGAGTCCACTCCACTCACAGATGTGTTGTTCAATCACTATTCGATTGAATGCTTCTGCTGCATACACCGCTGGTTTCCCTCTCGCAGCTTAGAATAACATCTCTCTCTGCCACAAGAAAAGCTCTCTTCCAAAATATGGAAGGCCTAATATGACAGAAAAAGCCTTTTGCAGCAAGGGTACCAGGCCCGCTGACAGCAATTCCGGACAGTCAATGCCCCTTGCCCTAAAAAGAGGTGGCTAAGGTCTGAGTGGGTTTCCGCCAGAATCTTTCACTTATTTATTATGTGCCATGCAGGTTCCCCAGGTGGCTGAGGAGGTGGTATCTGTTACTCAGCTTCCTGGGTCCCTTGGACTCTCCACGGAGATTACTGATGAACCTGGGAAGCTGAGAAGCAGATACCACCTCCTCAGCTGCCCCTGGGAACCTACATGGTGCATAATAAATAAACTTGGTACAGGGGAGTGGCAAAGAGCACGAGCAGTGGGGGCCTTGAGGGAAGGAGGTGTGTGGAGGAGAGGAGGATATGTATCTATCCTTCCATCCACCCAGACTCTTTTAAATTGCCAGGCCCCTGGGCAATTACCCTGCTTGTCCCTGCACCGGCGGGCCTGGAAGGTGCTATACACATTCACCCCACCTCCATATGGCTGTTGGTTGTGAATTTTTTTATGAAGCAGAATTAAGGTTTTAATTTTAAACTTACCATTGCCTCAGCATTTCTGGAACTATTAAGAAGACTGTGTCAAGAGACAATGTGAGGACTGATGATCCCCTTCACAATGTCTGTAGGCTCACTTTACAACTGGTAAATTTTGTGTCCTTGAATTCCACAGTTATTTGTTTTGTGCTCCTCCACAGAGCCGTTTTAAGCTAACCCTTCTGTTTCCAGACGCTTAACCCATACTACTTGCTGTTCTTCGAGAACTTGGTCCCTGGCCCAGAGTACGCACATACTGTTTAAAAGGAAATGCTTCTGTGATGAAGTTATAGCCAATGTAATTGAGAGGGCAGACCAACAGGTCCGGTACCAGAAGAAGAAAGATAAAAGACTGAAACAACAGCATGCTGTCAGGCAGGAGAAAAGTCTGAGTCCTGCTACCCAGCTGGAGAACGTGGTAAGCAGTTCCTGGAACAGGAATGGCAGCTAAGTGAGAAGGACAGAGCCACAGAAAGAACTTTTCCTGCAAGTCCTGTCTATAATGGCTGCAAGAGCACCAGCCCCTGCTGCCTCTCCCTTGCCAAATTGCCACTGCAACATACCTTCAGCCCAGCAGTAGCTTGGACAACTCCATGTTGGGGCAGCCCATGCATTCAGGACTCATGAGCAGCTGGGAAGGGCAACTAAGCACCATGCAACCTTCCATCTTCCACCCCTCTCCAACGGAAACGTCACTTGGGAGTGGTGTGGAGGGGTAAACACATAAAGAAGGGAAAGGCGAACTTGCAGCCAGGGGATATGCAGTGATAGTTCATACCCAATACAATCTCTCTGTTTCCTGCCCTTTCTTCTGGGGTGTGTGGTTTTCTAATGGCAGCTGGTCTGCCCAAGACTAAGTGGCTTGCTGTTTTTTTAAGATCCATTTGCAAATAAGGAATTTTCTGTTTTCTAGACAGTTTATTGCTATCAGTGCATCCTATCATAAAATTATGATTTCAGATAATAAAGCTAAAAACATGTTAAAGAGTAACTCAGCGCTACAGAGCAGCCAGTGTTTCTCTAGTTGCCTAGGTACAGCACTTCAATCTTCAGTAAATTTCATCCGTACAGCCATTGTGCAGCGCCCCACCGACCCCCCAATTCATTTTTCATCATGTCATTCTGACTTCCATTGCATGACAAACAAGACCACCCACCTCCCAGGTACTGCCCCTCACCCATAATGAGCCCTTGCTCTGTTCTATGCCCCACCCCAGCACTTTCCTGTAGGTGCTATTTCCCCTCTTCTATTGGGCCATGTAAGTCCCTAATGTGAGCACACAAAGCATTCCTTACTTCTGCTGCACTTTCTGACTGAGGGTAGTGATCCAGTATTTCCTTGCTGTCTTAGATCCATTCAGGGGGAAATGGCTTACCTGTGTCTTCACAAAGGTTGTGAAGAGCACTGCAAGCCACAGTAATGCGGACAGCATTAATTACATTGGAATGCAAACCAGTTTGTGCACCCTTCCAATGTGATTTTAATGTGCCAAAAGCACATTCAGCCACCATTCTACACCTGCTGTGTGTGTAATTAAACCTTCTTTTGCCAGGGCCTCTGAAATCAGGGTATGGTTTTATAAGCCTAGACAAAAGAGAGTATGCAGTGTCCTCCAGAATAACAGTGGAGGGAGGAACACCATTTATGTCACCATTTATGGGGCGCGAGTCCTATCGATAGCACTGCCACAGTTAGGAAATCCCATTCTCTCAAAGTCAGCACTTACCTATGGAATATCTTTAATGCCTTCCACCTTGGGGTAAACTACTTCCTTACCTCTGCACCACTTTACCCACCATCGACTTTCTAACCCCAAACTGGCTGGCAATGCACCTGTATCAGTCAGGGGTAGCCAGCTTCCAGATGGCTGTAGCAGTTGGCTTCTGGATTGGCAAAGGTGACCTCAGATGTGTGTCTTTATGTTGGAGGGTAGGAACAAGCTGTTCACTGCTGGTGTTCCCAGGTCTACATATTTCCTCCTCCTCCTGCAGCTCCATTAGGAAATCCATCAAGTGCCTTTGGTGGGACAGAAAATGCTGCTGAAATGTCCAACAGTACCTTGTGGATGCTATGCCAGTTTCCTGACACGGGAGTGAAAACGCAAGCAATAAACGTTTGTCAATAGGCACCTTCTCCATGTTGCTGGCTCTGGTAGCTGGAAATGCACAGAACAAATTGACTGCTTGGCAGGCTGTGTTGGTGGCCAGTTCAAATGTGCAGTGTGGGTAATAGTTTTTCCCACAGTGCACCATGTTCGTAGGGTGAGAGTGGTGACATGGGAGGTCAGTAGGCACTCTGGGATAAGGTTACTTTGACTCAGGTCTGGGCTCTGCATTGTGGATGCCAGAGCCCAAGGTTTGAACGTGGGACAGAAAATTCTTAACCTAGGATTAAAATACAATCTAGATGCTTAAGCCCTGGTTTCCTGACACAGGTCTGCTGACTTGAGTCTCACTAACCCTAAGTTTACGTTGCTGTGTAGACATTACCCTCAGGGTCTACAGCAAGTTTGGTACTGTAAAAAATGAATGTTATTTGTATCATAGTAGCACTTAGGAACCTCAGTCATGGATCAAGACCCCCTTTGGGCTAGGTGCTGTACAAACACAGAACAAAAACATGGTCTCTGCCCTTAAATATAAGATGAGACAACAGGTGTACATAGACAGAGCAGAAGGAAACAATGAGTCAGTATGGGTCAGCATGATAGGCGTTGGTCTAAGCACGCCAGCTGCCTATCCATTGACAAATGTTTTGCAGGCTTCAAATCAAAGTAGTTCAAGGAAGTATTTGAAAAAGAATAAGCTGGCCTTGTGGATACCTGAGCGTGAGGGGCAATATGGTTGAAAACAGAAAGGTTAAATTTTCAAACAGCTCATGTAGGTGAAACATACCATCGTTGGCAGAGTGGAGTTTGCAGTTGACCTCCCGATGGCCAGTGAGAGAGAATAGGGAGGATGGGGAGGGGAAGGGTCATGATGAGTCTAGTAAGTGGAGCCAAGTGGTTTTGTATTTGGGGCAATGGAGAACGGGGAGCTAGCAGAGAGACGTGAAGAGGGATGATCTGATCAAAGGGACAAGCCAGAAAAATAATCTTCACAGCAGTGTTTTGAATGGATAAGTGACTAAAGTAGAATTTTTTGTAGTCATGTTATGAAGCCTGTGTGTGCTTCAGTTTCCCCGGTGTGATGCATTGTTACCTAGAGGGTGGAAAAGAACTGTTTGCTCTCAAGGTAAGTGAAGAGACATGGAAACGGGTGTCGCCTAGCTGCCTGGGTCTTGGCCTCCATATCAATTGAGGATCTGAGAAGATAATAGCAAATCCAATTGCTAACTATCTGTGTGGGGGCAACCAATAACCTAGAGAGAGAGAGACTTCCCTGCCTCTCAGCAGGGGAGCTGAGCAACATTCTCCAGCGTGGGGACAAAGCACTGGAGAGGTGTGAGATGGGGCCGGGGAATAAGTGTTGGCTGCTGGAGACATTTGGTTCTCTCACCTGGAGTCAGATGAGGGAGAGACAGCTTGAACAATGGGGCTTGCTACAGCTTGACTGGGCTCCACAATACCCGGAATGGATTATGCTTTAAATTCTGTTCCTCTGGGTTAACCTAAGGATTTCCTAGGCTGTATTCCAGATGACTAATAAACACTACTGTTTGGCAATGCTGAGAGATGTCACTGCAAACGCTTGGCAAGGTGCATTAGTTCCTGAAGAGCATACAAATCTCCTTCAGGAGGTCTGACTCCATTGGGCTTGCTGAACAAAGTTCTAGGTGTGACACAGGAGTGCTGCAGACCCAGGCGTCCAGTCTAAGGAAGCGGTGAAGCCATGTGGCTTACCCTGGAGGAAGTGTGAGACCCCCTGGAGGTCTGGCACACTGAAGGGGTTCCTCTTAAAGACTGTTCCAAAGCTGGGGTGAGAGCACTGATCCTGTGGATCTGTGACAGGATTGCAAGATTGCATTTGTTGAGGCCAGAGATGAAGAAGTAGCAAAGACAGTAATGGTAGTGCTGTCTTTCAGCAATAGTATAAGGGCAAAGGACCTTAGCTTAGCACTGTTGCAGAAGGGATTAGAACTGACCTCCATCTACATTACAGCTGGAAGCCATGCTTTACTCATCAGCTGTTCCTAGGTTTTTATGTGGGTGTTTTCATACATAAAAATACTACTTTGGTGTTACCTTCCCTCCTCCACCCAAATACGTGCACTTCACCATGAACATAACCACCATATAGCACAGATAAGCTACCAAAATTGTAACTTCACCTCAGTAGAGATGCTGGCCTCCCATACTTTTTTTCCCAAAATTCTCCCCACCACAAATAGACAACATAGTTCCCTGTGAATTGTCTGCATGGTTTTGGAAACCACACTTGCTCAGGTTTGGAGAATATGCTAAAATATAGATACAGTACATGTGGTTTATATTCACTTTTCCATATTTCCCTCAACAAGGATTAGTACCTGTTTTCCACACTTTCATCTGAGACCATTTGCTATCTCCATTACCATAAATAAACAATGTTATGAATAGAGCCAAGTGAATATAGCAAGAGTGTGAATATTTTTTATGAATACACTTGTCAAGTGGAAGTGCACTTTGTTCATGGGATCATATTATTAGTTGTTAGAATATTCAGATGACCTCTGGTTTAAATACTGATGAATCCTGAAAGTTTTATTAATTCTAGTAGGAATAACTGTTGTCCAAAAATTTGTACCGCAAACGTGTATGTGATTGGTTACTCTCTGTTCTCCTAGTTCAGTTATCCTGACAGGGAGAAAAAATATCATGTTATGTTACTTGTGGTGTGTGTGATTGATCCTCTAATGAACAATCAGACGAAACTGTTCATGAACAACCCATAAACTGAAATTTGTTCACATCAATTTCTCTGTGGATACTAATGAATAACAAGTATGCTTGAAGAAACCAGGACTGGTTCACCACAGAACCTGGGTTGAAGTTCTCTGATAAATTACTTTTCAACAAACTGAAGGAATGAATGTAATGAAGAATTCAGGCTTAATTTTTGTTTTATTTAACAACCCCCACTGGATAACAAATCTTTAATTATCTTAAAGTACTTTGAAATAACATTTTTATTGTTCTGTTCTTCTTAAGTTATTTTATGATAATCAACATTAAGAGCACAGGCACACTAACACCAAAGAATTCTATGCTGCATTATTTTATTTTGTGTTTAAAATGAAATGGGCTTCATGAGGCTTGATTAAAATGAATGGTCTTTTAGATCCCTTCTGCAGAAGAACTGCTATTGTATGCTTAATATTCAGATAGTGTTGTAGTCTCTTTTTTTGGAGACTAAATTTGGAGACAAATTATTCTCTCTTTATTGGGCAGTGGAACAAAATATCCTTTTTCATGTGGTCAGAAGTACTCATATGTAAGATATTTTTAGCTCTGAAGGGTCTTGCTCATATTCTAGTCTAAAAGTTCTGAAATCTTAGGCATTGTGCACCCGTATGACATTCTCATAGACTCATAGGTCAGAAGGGACCAATATGATCATCTA
>ML675612.1:971987-1240422 GCA_007922155.1 Mesoclemmys tuberculata
TTTGGATGTACATTGTGCCAGAGAAATTCAGATTCCTATGGCATATAATGGTATTGTTTCACATAATGCTACTAAAAGACTAAATCCTTATTATATATCCAAGAAAAGAGGGAAAACGCTAATGACTGTTTTACAGCAGTGACACTTCGTATAGAGCATCAAGGGCATGGTGTGGAATGTACAGTAGTTTTTTACTGGCTAATTTTTGAAAAACATTAAATCAAAATTTTGCTCTATTAAACCTGTGCAACTCCATTGAATCATTTTCTTTCTTAGTGGTAAATATTTACCTTTCAGCTTGTCCTGTTATTATATTAGGTTTAAATAAGCGCAAACACAAAATTTGGTCCTGAACCAATCAACTCTCTACACCAACACCACTATCAGCATCTTAGTTTACAGTGAATTCTTAGTGTTTGTGTGTATGTGTCCTGTTGATTCCCTGATTACCTGAGCATATTTGACATCATCCATATGATCTGGGTAATTAAAATTCCTCTTTAATAATAACAAAGTGCACTTGGCATTGAAAAGGCAATTCTAATTTTAAATTCTGTCAGTTCAGTCTCTGGGAAGGGCTGTAAATATATTTGGCCTGATTTGCTTCTCAATTATAGCAGTTTAAATCAAGAGTAGCTCTGCTGAATGTCTGTTGAATAACACGTGTGCAAGTAAGAACAGAATTGGGGCCATTGCTTAGAATTTTATAACCTTACGTCACCTTCCAGTAACTTAAGTGAAATTCATAGGAATTACTAGATTCATTGCGAATTGGAAGACACATTGCAAAATTTATCAAACTAGCCTTTATTTCTCTTTCACCTTCCTCTCATAAAAGGAAAACCTGTCTCTATAATAACAAGGATAAAGGTAAAGTCTTTCTTGTATTTAAATTATAATCTTCTGTTCCTTGCATAAATCATGTTGTAGGTGTAACTGGAATGAAACTAGGTTAAAAAGGCTTTTTATTTAGTACTGTAAGAAGCTTCCTATAGTGCTTGTTTGTTTAGCTGCATGGTATAAAGAGAATCATTTACTCCAAATTGCAGTTCAGCCACTTAGTCTCCCCCTTATCATCTGTGGAATTATATCTTTTGCTACCAATTTGAATCCTCAGCTTGGCTAGATATAAAATGGAAACCATAGTGCCTATTGCTGTAATGCTGCTCTTCAGCTCCATAGAGCTCTAGCATCTAATCTAGGTAGTTTTTGCAACACCCAGAAAACGATGCATTTTCTGATTTGGATCCATCACATTCCTTTGTGTTTGACTTTGGATGGGACAAAATACCTTTTGTGGCAGATGTAATCATAATAGGCATATTTCCTAACGGAATATGGAGGTATAATTAGAGCTGACCATATTATTCATTGTAAGTAAATTATCCAGCAGGTGCTAGGTGGGTACTTGGGGTCTCTAGCTGCTCATGCTGCTACAGCTATGTTCTGTTTTTAGTGCGCTAGTTCAATGAGAACTAACCTGGGTATGTCTCCTCAAGCTGGAATTTACCTCTCCTGCTCGAAGTTAAGACATACTGCTGGGCCTATATGACGGTATTCATTACTTGTAAATGGTCGCCAGATAGTTTGGTCAAATAATTTTTCGCTGTGGGGTGGCACTTGAACTGTTTGTAGTTAGTGATTGGTCACATACGATTCCTTTTATTACATTATTTTTGCTCTCTTATTGGATGACAAAAAGTTTTTAAAACAGGAAAATAACAAGTAGCTAATGATTAGTGCAAATATATAGTGTGATAAACAGCTGTTCCCACCATGCACTCCTGAAAACAAAAACCTGTTCGTGCAAATGTTCACAATTCGAATGAGTAGAACTGAGTGAAAATCAGACTTTTCATGCCATTGTAAATTCCAATATTTCAACATTTGTTTTCATTTGAAATCAAGATGTAAACCTTTTCAACTTTTCTCACATTTTAAAAATGCGAGATGTTTTAACATTCCTGAATCAAAACATTGAATGTTGAGTCAGTTCAACATTAAACTATATCTACTGATAATTCCTGGTGCCTTATGGGAGTTGTCATTTGGGTGCCTCTTTACTTACTCCATTCTTCCCCTTTTGGGCTAGGCTCCCTGTTTGAATAGAAGCAAATGTGATTTTAAAAGTATAATTAAGGAGAACATGGTTTTTCATTTCTGTTGTTACTTTTTGGGGTAGTGAGTGCTTCTATCTCCATGTACCATTAAACCTGTATTTCTAATTACATCTTAAAATGGGAAGGGGGTGTTGGTGAAATGCTATCTGCCATTCTTTGCTGAAATCTAGTCCACTCTTCCCACCAGCGTTAAACACTGGTGGTTGCCTTTCTACTGGCTTTTTGACCTGCCTTGCAATGATACTCTGTTTGCCAGTGAGCGTACAAAGACTGGATACTTCATCTTCTGTGTCTGAGGCAAAGGACTGTGAACAAAGGAAATAAGTTCTGCACTTGAGGACTTAGAGCCAAGAGTCCCTACAAGAGAGAACCAAATGTAGTCAGTGGAATAGTTCTGCTCTATACAAGGTCAGAATATGACCAAAAGGCCATAGCAAAAGGAAACTGTTCTAAAAACGTGTGATCTCCAAGATGCTTTCTCTGTGTACTCAGACCATCAAAACATGATCTGTTTTGCCAGAAATCTATCAGTCTCCTGCTGCAGTGTTTTTAGTTTAGTTTTGATATGAGTGTTTGAACTGAGTCTCTTTGGTTTGTTTGCGATCTCTCTTTTAACTACTTTTATTGATGCCCCCTCTGCCCCCGCCCCAACCCAGTCTCTGTCTGTCATTGTTGGCAGATTCAGAACTAAAGATTCGTTGATATCATCAATGCTTCAGTCTTTATTTTTCCAGTCACATCCTTATCTATAATTCAAATTAAAATCTTTGATTCCTTGGCATTGTGCAGACCTGTATCTTCAGGATCTAACCAGTACAAAGGTTGTCTAAACTGTCGCTGTGTTTCTTTAGGTAATGCATATGCAGTACTGGATTTAAACCTTTATCAAAATAAGTACACTTTCTGGGGTATAGTAGAAACTTTTGAGTTTGGACTTTCAATAAGCTGCAAATCTGTAGTGTCCGTGAGAATTCCCTGTTGTAAGGGAATTTTATGGATGGCATTTTATGGGTTTTCCACCTCTGGTTTCTGGCCAGTTCTGTCCAGTCATCTGAGAATCTCCAAGAAGCATTTCTAGTTTTGCTATAAAATGTATGGTGTGTGTATATGGACTAGACAGTGGGAGTTGGGATGGACCTGGCTATCCTGAACAACTTATCAATTAAATCTTTAAAATGCCACATTTTCATTTGTTCAGATGCCAAACTTTTTACAGAACAATGATTTTAGAATTATTTGGGGCAGATTCTCTAGTAATGCTGTGGCCAATTTGCGCTGAGAAAGCCAGTGGAGAATTCCTTCTGTGCAGGAGAACTCTGAGCCAGAAGGAAAGCAGACAGCTGTGGATTGGTTGGTTGCCTCTTGCGCTAACTGTTCTCCCCCGCCCCCCACCCTTGGCACAAGGGAGGAGAAGGAGCATGTCAGAGGTGCTATGGGGCTGAGGAATAAAGGGTATCACACACCTACTTCTTCACTGATGTGAGGTCCCTGTAGCTTTCCTTTGCCAGGTTCAAGTTGCTAGGGAGCAGGGAGCTGCACCTAGTTCTCCATGCCCCTGACCACGTGCTCATCCTTCCAGTGTGCCTGCGCAGAGCAACAGCGGGGCAGAGAATCTGCCCTTTAAAGTTTGGGAATACCTTTGGCATTCAGCTGTACAGAAATCATCATGACTGAAGCAGTGCAGAGGTTTTAGTTATGTTATCCTACCTTTCCACATGAGTAATCGCTTCCTCTGTGTTTTTGATCAGCTGCGTCAAGGACAAAACATCTTGGGAAGTATGTATGAGGAGAAAAATTGAAATTGAATTTAATAGGTAGCAGACAAGCAGATTGAAAAATAGCAGCCAATGTTATATGTATGGCTCATTGGAACAGAAAATGGGCAGTTGCTAGAGAACTTTTTTTTTAAAACAAGTTTCCTTCATTTATCCGTACCAATACAATATCTGGGCCAGAGTAGCTTACCATTTTCTAGTGGCACTGGAAATGATTAAAGGAAAGATTTGTTCTGTGGCTTAATAGAGAAATGGTTTTGCTGCTTGACAATTTTTCTTCAGTCATTCATTACTGGACTATGAGATCGATGTATACACGCAGCATGGCTAAGTGGGTAATTGCTGTTTGTTAGTTTTTTGAGGTTTTTTTTTTCAGTGCCCACTAATCAATAGTCCATGAATAATCAACCCTTTGGCAAAATGGGTCTTTTCTGTCAGCTTTCATTCTGTCAATAATCATTCATGACTTCACATTACAACAGCCCTCATGCACTTGAATATACAAAAATCAACAATATAGTTTTAACTGCCTCGCTGTAAAACAGATGTTGGAGGGGTCTGTCAAGGTTAATGGTGCAAGGTTACTTAATGTAATTATCTCAGTATACACAAGTTCCAATTTAAAACCCATTATGTTCCATGTTTATGTATAGTCTGGCATTGCTCACAGGGGTGATGATATGACCCCCCTGCCTGTTTTTTTAATAGCGCTAAGCACCTAATTCCTTGCCCCTTGCAAATTAGCAGGAGCAGTTGGATGCTCAGCACTGAGGTGGGTGCTCAAATATGGATTTAGAAGCCTTGCTTTAAGCGTCTCTTTTTGAAACTCCCAGTTTACATTAGCAATGGGCGCAAACAGCATTTCCACGTTCAGGTACAATGCTTCTTCGAAGCTTCTCTGAAGCTGTTTGAACAAGCCATCAAGGCAAACATCTTGCAAAATTTAGGTCTCCCTTGACATTGTTAGTACTTCCAGGTTTCTGCTGAGCCAAAAACTGTAGAACAGCCTTTCTCGTGGTATTTTGGTTCTTGCATTTCCAGCCAAAACCAAACACATGGAAATTATACAATTTTTTTCTTCCCTCCCTACACACCTTTGAATCTCCCTCATAATTCCTTTGTGTCCCCCCTCGGGATCTATTTCATCTTCAGGCTCAAATCCCCTCCTTCTCTCCATGCTGCTCCCCTGGATTGGTGCATGGAGAGAAGCACTCTCTCTTAAATAGTGAGGTTCAAAGCTATTTATGGTTTTATAGATCAAAATCAGCAGCTTAAATTCAATCAGGAAACCAATAGGAAGATCATGAAGGACCCATGACATTTACTGCCACAGAGATGCACTACACAGTAGGTGGTTAGCTCTATTCTATACCAGTTTAAATTTCTGGATTGGATTCAAGTACATTGAAGTAATCCCGTTTTGAGGTAACAGAGGCATGGATCACTGTAGGAAGGTTGGCATTTGTGGGTTTTTTTTTTAATTCCAAGAAAGTGAAGTTAAAAATTCCTGCCAAGTATACAGATGGTAAAAGGCATTCCTGGCTACAGCTGCAGTATGATCATCCAGCAGCAATTTGGGATTCAGTATAACCCTCCACATTGCAAACGCGAGTAACAAAAGGCAGGAACACACCATTCTTATATCAGCCAGCTGCTTCCCCCATCCTATCAGTGTTGCCTCAGCTTTATCCACATTGAGCTTCAGCTGCCTAGCTCTCTTCTGTGTCCCTGTCCCCCTGAGGCTCTGGGCAAGATTTGCAACGGCAATGATTGGTTCTGGGGCACTCGAATATAGAGTGGAGAGTTTGTCATACTGAAAACACTGCAGTTTGCATCCTCTTGCTAGCCCTGCTAACAGCTCTATACTCACAGTGAGCAGGAGGATGCTACATAATAGCCCTCAGAAGAGGAGCAATGTCCCCATATCACTTTCTAAGAGAGTTTAGGCAGGTAATATCAGAACTATCCACTGCTGGAGTCTGACAGATGAATTAACAATACCTCAGGATTAACAATATCAAAAGCAACTGACTATTTCCCAGTATCAGTATGGACACCTGATCCTCAGTGATTTATGGGAGGATTGGCTTCAATATGACCAGTGTAGCTTAAGTTCTGATTACAAGTCTTTAACCAAATTGACAATGATCATGGAGATTGAGGCAAGTAGGTACTCAGGGTTATTTCACTCTAACCTTCTCTGTGATCTTAACCAAAAATGGAAGATGTGATGCTTGTTGATAGTTACTCAGCTTCCAGTGTTGATTTCTCAAGCCGAGGATGCAATCACAGCTTCTTTATAGAAGCTGATAATCTGATAATAGAGACGTTAATGATCTTCATCAGCAGTGAACCCAAGAATTTGATGTTGGAGGAGCTGAGCACCCATAACTCCAGATGAAATTAATTGGTGCTCACATTTGAAATATAAGGCCTCAATCATACCTGTTTCTAATAGGAGGAAATAACCAGAGAATTTCATCTTGGCTTCTCTCTGAGCCTCTGTCTGGAATGTTCCTTTTTTGCTGTGTAACACATTCTTATTAAATCGGAAACAATAGATTCCCAAATTTAAAAGAAATAAAAATTGCCACAAAATAAATATTTCTTTTAAAGTGGCTCTGGTTAAAAGTGGGTTTTGAGCATAATCAGAACCCGTCTGTCTATTCTGTTCACTGTCAGAAAATTTGCAGCTGCCAGTATTTGAGCAGAAGACTTTTGTATGTTTCAATGCACCGCCATCACCATAGGAAGCCCTTTGGTTTCTTGTAATTTTGTGGAGTTGAAAAGTGTGAGAAAAATCTATTATGGCAAACATTACTGAATATCTTTCATCCACGCTTGAAAACTAAAATTATAGAATTCTGTTATACAATCCATCTGCCTTTCCTGAGACCCTTGATTTCTATTAGACCTTTCTGTTGCTTGGAAAAATGATTTTAATATGGTCCTTCAATAATACAGAAAGTAAGGATTTTCAGCCAGCTCAGCGGAAGAGATTGTCAATATAAATGAATTGTGCTGGGCTCAAAAGTAAATAGTTTGAAGAGGAAGCAGGTGACAAAACAAGCATGATGTAATTCAGACAGTACTCCTCCATTCTACAGTATTGGGCTTCTCAGTGGGCCCCATCCAGGTGTGGCTTTCATGCGCATGGTTGTCCTGCAGTATAATTAGAACAAAACCGTGATAGGCTCTCGTGGCTGTGAGTTGAATTCACATTCCAAAGCAAATGTGCTTGTCTCCCTTTCTGTTCTCACTGTGTCAGAGGCTTTTAACTAAACTGTTTAGACTGAACTTCAGCTGGAAAAAAAATCTGGGAATTAGTAATAAGATATGAAGAATTTCCCTCTCCAGTTCATTGGCCTGAATTCAGCCCAGATCAGTAGTGACTGAAAGCTGTTATGGTTGCTGTTCATTGACCTACTCTATTACCAGTAATGCAAACTGAGTTGACCTCACAAAATAACAATGGTGCCAGCTGTAGGCAGTCTCAGGTGAAAAGGTTAAGGCTGAAAGCATCCTTTCATCTCTAGAGATGTTCTCTTCAGGCCAGGTTTGAGGCAGATGCTACATGATATGCTTGCAGCCTCCCTTGAACAAAACAGATTTCTTTTAAAGTGAGAATCTTTGATACCAAAATTGTGTGTGTGCGCGCGTATACTTCTGCTAATAAAGGATATTATGTACGGAGAAGTAGAATTCCTTAAACCTATTTAATTCAGACTTCTAGAAAACTGTTTTCAGCCAGCTAGGCCCTTTTCCCTCTTGTTAATTACATTAAGTGCCAACTTGAAAGCCTAGTTAGAATCATTTTAAACACCTGCATTGTTAAGCATGACACTTTCAATAAGAATCAGATACTCAGTTGGAATCAAAGCGCATACAGAAGAAAAGAAAACACATTGCTTCGTTGTCTCCTGATATCTTTTTACCTGTCTCTGATTTTCTACTGTGTGCTCCTGACCCCCTGCCTATTCACCAATTAAGACTTTGTCAACTTTGTGCGTGCTAGAATAGAAAGTGAATGGGTTTCTTCTTGCTCCTTAATCCCAGTTTTACTTTTTATTTCCAAAATCCTCTTGAAGTAGCATCTGTCTCTATCCTATGTGATGGGGGAGATGGCTCATTTTGTGTTTGATTTATTTTTAATACATTATGCTGAGCAAATTACTCTGAAAGTGTTAATAAGGAATTACGAAGTCTTCATGCTATTCAGAGATTTAGCAGATACCTTTCAGTATTCAGCCTTTTAGAGACCCAAATTTCAAAGTTCAAGGCTATGTTACAACTTGTCTGTGCATGACTGAACACCCCCCCTTTTGAATATTTTTGTAAGCTTTTTTGTAAGTTTCTAATGTTTGTGTTCTTGATGAGAACACACCTGCAGTGTTCTACATATAGTCTGAACTGCAATTACATTTGCAGCATAGCTTTAGAATCAGTTAGTTTCAGATGTACCAAATTGATTTTCACAGTATGGCATATAAGGAAGCAATGAATATGTCTAGCACAGGACAACTGACTGTCCTTGTTCAAGTAGTTCTTCTAGACTGGGAGATCCAAGTGTGTCTCAGTTGTCCCTCTTGCCTGGTACAACAGGCAAAGCCATCATAAATGTTGTCTTGAAAGCATTTATGCACTAACAGCAGTTTCTTTCCTTAATTTCAATGTTTTGGGAAGCAGTTGCTGAAGTAATAGCACAGTAGTCTATCAGCAGTAGAATTTTCTGCTGTTTTGTTAAAATTCAGAAAGAGGAGTAGTTTGAAAGTTCACTTTTATCATATCAAAGATTTGTGTAACACTTTTTGCAAAATCTAGTCCGTCTTCAGCTTGATCAGGTTTTAGCAAATTAAAAGATATCTTGCTGCTGCACCAAAGGAATTGTTTAAGAACTGTGGCGGTTTAAAATATCTTTAAGTGACACTTCTGTCTCCAAATTTGGGGATGTTGCCATAAAAGTTGTTGAAATTTACATAAAGATACCACACTGAAAAGGAGAAAATATGGAGTGCCCATCTCCTTGATGAAATTAGTTATACTAAGAAAATACCATTATGTTTCTGGCAGCAAAGAAACTTCCATCTTTGTGTATCTCTTAGCTGTGGCCCCAGATGTGCTTCTGATTGTCAGAAGAGAAATTTCATGAATGAAGAGAAGTCTAAGATAGTATTTTAGCAACTGCTTTTCCAAAGATTATATTGGCACAGTAGAATTTGAGCAGTGTGTGAACAACTTCATGTATTTATAAAATACTAAATATCTGTGCGCTGAGCTGCTTGATAATGCCATCTAGAGGTGGTTTTAATTTGTTGAAAATTCAAAATTCCAAGAAAATCTTATCAAGAATGGGAGGGGAGGGGGGAATGGTGTGGAGAAATATTTGTTGTCAAAGGTGCTACAATGTTATGATTTTCATATGCTCATGTTCCTCTGGGCCATGAAGCATTCTAGGGAACAAAACTCTGGGAAGGGGCATGAAGTTCTGAGAGGGGACAGTGTCAGTAAGCTGCAATGAGAGCAGTTATTTGTATTGGAGTTAATGCAGCATGGAGCTTAATTAACTTCTGCTCTCTGCCTGAACTCTTGGTGAGAGGGTGGGGAGGAATATATGTGCAGAGGTTTTTTTTTTTTGCACTGGCATTGGTCCTTCTCAGAGTTGTGCTGCCTCTGGTGATGGGGTTGCCATACAGGACCAGGAAGGGATAAGAATTTTATGGCATTGGAGCCTTTCTTCCCAGTGGATCTCTGGACTGTATGGAGTTTGGAGGCTGTATCCCTTCCCCAGTGGCATGCAGGGAAGATGTGAAGGTGAGAGCTATAGAAAGGAAGGCAGAGAAGGAAAAAAAACAAGGGGGAAGGGAAGTAAATGAGGAAAAGGATAAAAGACAAAGTGGGAGAAATGGGTGCCCTTCTTTTTTGGTACCTTCTGTTGCCTAGTGCCTTCATTTGACATTCCCCAGTGGACACCACCTCAGTCCTCTCAAAACCATACTTTTTGAACCCTGCTCCTTCTGAGAGCCATAGACTATTTGTGGAGAGCTGGCGGTCAGGCTTTTGACTGACTGGTATCTATTCTGATATGTCAGAGGTTCTGGACCCATGTATCCATTTCTATTTCATAATTTTTTAAAAAATCTCCTAAAATAGTCAAGAGCAATATTGCCAGAGCTCAGCTATTATTAATACATCTCTCTCCCATGCTGCCACAGCTGCAGTCAGCAGGGATACCCGAGCCTGATTTTCCCCTCTCGTCATAAAAGAGAGAGGGCAGCTGGTATGGTTCTGTGAGGGCTCAGAGGCTCTGTAACTTGCTCTCTCCCCCCACGCTTGGTACAGAATAGGAGTTTGGTGACCATCCAAGTACATTGCAGAAGACATCTGTTTGAGCAGGATTTTGGAGAAGGGCTGGAGCTGTGCTTCCCACAGTGATGAAGGGGTGGAAAGGAATCTCTGTAGGTGTCTGGCGGACTGAGTTCCTGTCATAAAGATTTCAGTGCTGCTGGGATTTCATTGCTTTTTTAAAAATTAATTAAGGTATTATGGCACCTAGAGCCTTAGAGAGGTTCCTTTTTTCATTTTAAATCTAAATAAAGTAAATGAAGACTAAAACAATCTGTCAAATCAGAATTAAATCAACCAAAGTAGTCTCAATTTTGGATTGGAGTAAAATCCTCAAACTAGTATCAAAAGTAATCAGTCCTACTGCCTTCCAAGGAGGAGTGTAAGAAGGTGGCTGCTGTCCATTTATTCATTAAAAACCCCATCTAAAAAATTTTGCCAGTCACATCAGGAACATGAGAATTTAAATCTGATTAAGTATCTTAATACTGAAACCAAATTGTCTAATGTATGAACCATAAACTCTCAGCCAATTATAAAGCTTCCTTCTTTGACTTCAGTTCTTACTGGAGATGTGTGAATAAAGGCTTTTTTGTTTGTTGGCAATTTTCAAAAGTTGAAAAAATTTCATTTTGGATTGAATGCAATGTTTAATTTTTTGGTTCTGAACTTTTGTAAATATTTTTTAATTTTATGAAAATTTTGAAATGAGAAGCTTTGAACTGAAATCAAAATGTTTGGTTTCTAAAATGTCAAAACAAAACATTTTGATTTAAAAAAAGTTTTTTTAGTCTTTTTTTCTTTAACAATACAGCAAAATCAACACAAATTTGCCAATCATTTTGGTGACATCAAATCTACTTTTTTCAGGGGGAGGGAAGTTTGGTTGAGAAATTTTACTCTGCTCTGATTCTGATATGCTGGCTAATCTGTCCCTATCCCTCCTGCCAACACATAGACACTGTGGGTACTTTTATACTTGAAGATGGAGATGTAAATTTAAACTCAGGGAGACATACCCTCGCTAACTCTGATTGACCGAGTGTGCTAAAATTAGTTGTAGCCGTGGCAGTGGGAGTGGTGTCAGCTTCTGAGATGGGCATGTGTAGACATATTAATAAAAATTTTAATAGAACATTCTCAATAAAGAGAAGTTTAACAACTGTTGCTTACCAGAAATTACAGATTACAATCTCAGATTTTAAACATAGAATGCACTTTGCGTGTCTTTGTAAGACAGTATGTAGGGCTTTTTAAACATCAGGAAATTTCTGTTCTGGAATCTTCTGTATGCGGGCTTCATGGTGCTCTCATATGCATGAAGCCACACTTTCGTTTCCAAATCCTAAAGGGAAAGAATATAACAAAGACTCAGATGTCGCCTGGCTAATAAGAAATGTAATAAAAAAAAACAACATTAAATAATGGTGGCCTATTAGTTGATGATGTGACTTCCTTTCCACAAGGTGATCTGTCTCGGAGATTCTAGAACATCCATCTCACCTAAGGTGGCTTGTTAACCCAAAAGATGAGGATTCTGGGTCTTACCCTAGGTTCCTATCATTTACAAATTTTGCTCACTCCACTTTCCAGCACCTTCCTGCAAAGTTAGGTGTGAGGCCTATCTTGGAGCCATTCAGCTTGATCCAATCAATTTTGAATGAGGTTCTCATTAGCGAGCATCAACTTGATGCACCTGCTTAGGCCAGTAACTTCAAAAATATTCAGTATTTTCCATATTTATAGAGACTACGGGTCTGGGCCCCCATATAATAGAAAATATTCAGACACATAGGGCCACTTTTGAGGAAGCTGACATGGTCTTATCTGGATCTAATGTCTTAAAAAGACATCGTCACCAGTTTATAGAAAATTGAACATAAAACTGACTAACCGGAGAAATCTTGGCAACCAGTTGCTCAACATTAAATTGGTCATAAATCTGAATTTATTTTTCTGATTGATTAATCTTTCTACTTTCTTCTTCACTAATTTAAAAACAAAAAAATGTTCTTGGTTTTTCTTGAAAACAAGGCAATCACAGAAACCTTCCTATTTTGATATTGAGCTGTTGAGACAGCTCATCTTCTGAAAACTACAGCTTGATAGAGAAATTACTTTTAAAGTTCATCAAGGTGAAAACATTTTAAATACAGATTTATTTTTTAAGTAAGGTCTATATACTCATTTAGCTATTCCTCTCACATCTAAAAGTACTAAAGCTTTTACAGCAGCTTAAACTCAGGGAACTCCAAGTTCCAGAGGGACCTTTCTGATTTTTCTGCATGCAGATTCATCTATCAGGCTGCGTACTTAAGCCTTCTGACAGTTCATGTTCTATTGCTATCATTGCAAATCCTTAGAGTCTCTCTTGACTCATGAAAGAACACAAGTAGGTCTTGATCACTTTATGTTTTATAAAGCTGTATTCTGGAGAAGCTTCAGTAACAGACACAATCAAGAAATGGCCATGACAAGTGTGTGGTTAAATTTGTTGCAGTCCATTCTGCACAAGTAACATTTTCTAGTGATGGTGAAGCTGTAGGGCTGGATGCTCTGGTCTGTTCATGCTATTCTGCATTGCATAAGCAGCACAAAATGGTCTTCAGAGATGATCAGAGAAGAATTCTCTTGTACAGGGGCGCTGTCCTCTAGTGAAAAGTTGATAGAGATGGCCCACCCCTCTCTTGCGCCAGCTGTTTCCCTTTTGCTTAATGGGAAGAAGGGGAATTGGGGAGCTGTAACTGGCTCCCGGCAGCTTCCCATCCCCTCTCTGCCCCTTTGGCTTTTGGGTGGGGTGGGGGATCAAGGCTCTAGTCTACAGTTTTAGCCAGACTTTGTAGCTGCTTTGTCAGTTCCTAATACTCCAAGATGGAACTACTGTCTGTTTTATGCATTAGTATTTCTTTGGGAGCTCCACAATAGAGTCACCTGATGCATGTAGGGGAGATGGGAGGCGGGGGCCTGAAAAGCAGTAATTTTCTCCCCACCTCTATGCATGGAGGTCTATCTGAGGTTCTAGGGAAGGGTTAGTGAGAATATTTTTTTTTTCCTTCTAAACCCTCTCCAATTTTTCAACAGCTCGGCATCTAAATGAAAATGGTCCGACTTTGAGAGCTGCTGAGCATCTGTAGCTCACACAGATATTTGTAGATGCCTAATATTAGGCACCCAAATTTAGAACATAGTGAGCCAGTGTCACAACTAGGATTAGTCCATTTGGTTTCAGCCTCTCATTTGTGGCTATGTCTGTCTATACATGGAGCTGGCTGGAGGCTCAGGTAGACATACCTGCACTAGGTTGCTGAAAGGTAGCATGCTAAAAATACGTCCAAGATGCTAGAGTAGACATGTTTCTTCAAGCTGGAAACTACATCTCCAGCTTGAAGTGTAGATGTACCCTTAGTTCCTTACCCCATGATGCCTCATCTGGTATCATACTGCCCTTTCTTGTGGCCAGGCTCTCCAATTACACTATTGGCTGCTCCGCAAAAGGGCTGATTCTGCAGCTAGGAGTGTTACAGTTTAAACACTTTAGTGCACCTTTCGTTTTCTTTCCTTTCTTACATCTGTTTCCATCCCCCCAACTCCACACCCAAAAGCCCTCGGAGCCACTTTCAGCTCCAAGGGTGAAATTCTTTTCTTCCGAAGGAAAAACAAATACATGAATGCTGGAAGGTAACCACAGCACAAGTTCTGCCCCTCTTTTCTGCAGACCTGACTGGGGACAGGGTGTCCTGACCGACACTTCTGACAAAAATTGTCAATATTTTACTTATGCCCACTGTGTATATACCAGAGTACAATCAGATTAATGAGCAGCTATGTCGCCTCTGCCTGGCCACCTTGATTTACAGTGCCTTGCTGAAGTAGTTCATATCTGGGCTGCTCACAAACAGTCTTTCAGCATGCAAGCCACACCCTGAGAGTCTGTGAATAACTGCAGCCTGCCAGCCGCACGTGGGTTACTCTCTGGCTCTCACCAGCCTTGGTTATACTGCAGGGTGACCCCAGCATCCCCCCAATCTTAGATTTTTCCCTCAGAAATGTATGTCCTGTACTGCCCAGCCATCTCCTGGACAATACAAGTTATATTAAGTCCATTATTCCTTTAAGATAATAATATGCACACAACTGGTTATCCAGACACTTCAGTTTAACCATACTGGATTAGATAAAACAAGTTTAACACGAACTACAAAAAGAGGGAATTTAAGTGAGTACAAGTAACATGGCATAAAAGTCAGAAATGGTTACAAGAAAAAAAGTTTACGAATGCCTAGCTTAACAAACTATATTAGATTCAGGCAGCATTTCTCACCACGTTTTCAGCAGATTACTAACCATACTCCACATGTCAGGACCTCTCTCCCAAAGTCTAAAGAATGATTGATTGATTTTTTTCTTTGTCCCTTTAGGTGCAGTGAATGCAATGGGCAGGGAAAGAGAGAGGGTGGGTGTTTTGGGATGTTTGTCCCTCTTTTTTGTAGTTTGTCCCTCTCTTGGAAAAACATTTCCAGCTGGGCACTAGGAGACAGAGTCTATGAGGAAGGATGTTCCTTGCTGCCTTTTTCTCACTTGTTGGAGCTTTCTTTGTTTCCCTTCCTGCTTGATGACTCTGACTGCTTAAATGCAAAATAAGGCAAGCATACATTCCTTTGTTTAGGACAGACCTGTTTGCCAGCTCTGTTTGGCATGGCTGTGGGGTTTGGAACATGTGTTAATTACATCATGCAGGGAAATCTTATGGTTTTACATACAACATTGCCACACACATTTTAACAGGATGATACTTACCAGCAAGTTATGAGTTTTAAAATGATACCTTAAAAGCATACTTTGTAAAAATATTACATTAGCGTGTAGAGTGTCAATGTAAAGATGTGTTCCATCACACCTACCTATAAGTATTTTTGTCTGTCTTTTGTTAGTCAACCAAATTAGGCTTTTTAGTCCTTTCTGTTTTGGTTACACAGTTAAAAGAACTGTATCAACCATGATGTTATTTGTGAAGAATAATAGAGTGAAAAATTAGCCAACAAATAAATGTATCATGGATCTTGTACTAAAGCATACACAGTGTATGTATTTTCTGAAAAATGTGTATGTACTGCATCTGTATATAATGTTAACTTTTTATACTGGTTTGTGTAATATATATGTGTACACACACACACACACACACACACACACACACACACACACACTACATCTTAAAAGAAATCTTAGGTTTTTAAAGTCAAGCACTCAGGTTAGGAAATGCCAGAAGTATGTTTATCTGTGCAATATTGTGCATATCCTTTATGATACAACTTTAACTATATGATCACATACTTTTTTCTCTACAGAACCACTGCCTCATTCATAATATTTGCCTTTTAGTCATATCCTATCAAACTGTTACAACAATAAAATATTCTAGTAACACAGTATATCATTTACTTACTCAGTATAAGATTAATGATTTTGAAGTAATTCCCATTAATATTTTAATTTTTTTCTGGATAACATTTGGATTATTTATTAAATGAAGGATGTTATCAATTTTATATGTCTTGCATGCACACTGCATATGGCACATAGATGAGTGCACTCAAGTCACTGGTCTCCAGGGGATGTTAACTTGAAAATCTACGTCACCCCAAGTTCTGGACTTCTCATTACTGAGTTAGCTGAAACTGCATGGAAAAAACTGCAGTTCCCTATTAATCATGAATTTTCCTATGTTAAAAAAACCACTAGCTATTTCACAAAGCTGTGGAATAAAATATGATCAAGAAAATTACTCCAATAACACATTTTTTCGGATGGCCGATATGAAGAACTTTAGCATTTGAATCCTACTCCTCCTTGCTGCTCTTTGGAAGTCTGCCATTTAAAATAAAAGGCCATATAAATAAAGAGATGCATGCTTTTCAAGATATGGCAGTCTGAGAGACCCAGATGTTGGTTTAGAGGCTATTGACTTTCACTTTATATAGATATTTGTGTGAGATAAGGGCAGAATTGGTCCTCAAGATCCAGACATTCATAACTGGTCAACAGATTCATGTGTGCCAGTTTAGATGCACCACTTGTATGATTATTGCATTTGTAAATACCTGTTTTGTGCACTTGAGGTGTACTCCCTTCTAAACCTTCTGCTCATATAGTTTGTGATATGTGGACCTTGATGTCCCTCTCTTCCCCCCAAAAACGTTAACGTTCTAAATGCTCTCAATATATCTTATGAAGAAGCGAAAACTCCTGTCACATGCTAAGTGTTTGCCTTCAGTGAATGTGCACACATACTTATTTCATGTCTTCATAGTGTTAAGAACGTGTATTTACTTTATTAGTATCTCCATCAACGTTTGAAATCAATGCTTTAAAAATGGAAGCAAATGCTTGAGTACTACCACTGCTTACATGCAGGTGTGCATACACACATTTGTGTTGTACCCTCAACTTTCATTTACTTTACATAACACAGTTATTAATTATCTAAGGCCAGCTGTATACGAAAAGCTAGTGCTGGTATAGTAATATTTCCTTTAAGGACATGATATTTTAAATGATATTTCTATGCTAGCAAAAGCCCTAGTGCAGACACAATTCACAATGGCAAAAAAGTGCTTTTGCCAGGGTAACGCATACAAGTTTCTCAAGTGAAACAAGGTAAGTTATACAGGCAAAAGCACTTTTTTGCTGCTATAACTGTGTTTACACCAGGAGGGTTTCCCGCTATAGCTAGCCAGGCAAAACTTTTCTAGTGTAGATCTGGCCGGCAGGCAGCCAGTGTACTGACCAGTCCTCATGTTGTGGCACTTATTGGTTTCCCTAGGTGGTTAGGTGCAGGGTAATGTATAGATGGTACAATATAAGGGTAGGTACAAGTGGTGGCTGGAACACGTCCTTGGCTTGTACTTGTGGCAGGTGGCTGAATAGTGCCCATTGAATCAAACAGTGACATATGGGCACATCATGTCATCAAGCATTAGAAGTGCAATAAATCAGAGAAGCTCCCTGCTGCCGATTTCCTGGGATTGAAAGTAATGTTTCATTCAGTACTTGGTGGTGGATTTTCAGCTACTTTAAAAAACATTTGATTCTGATTTCCTTTCCTAGGGTAGCTTGCATTCTGATATATGAAAAATGTGCTCATTCATGGTTTGCATGAAATGTGGAAGATTTTTTTAATTTATTCCTGAAACATACATTTTCTAGTTCTTCTCTTATGTTACATCCACTCTTACCTGGATCTCTTCAAGGTGTCTTTGCTGTGTGATTGCAGGGCGACTTCTCCAGACATTTCAAAATGGTACAGTTTCATACAATTTCCCTCTTTACAAGACTTTAAGGTAATAGTTACATATACACAGATCTTCATCTTTTTGTCCCTATCTCCTGAGCAGACAAAATTTGCATTGTTGTTGCCTAGACAATATCAATATATATTATCAGTCACCTTCCATCCATTGTGTAAGCATTGGTTTTATAAATATTTACCAATAAAGGCTAACATACATAACAAAAATGGTCAAATAAACTAAAGGCAGGCATTTCTATTTCTCGACCAGGTGTGGCTTAAACAAAATTGGAGCTACAGCAAACAAAACCACAGATTGTGCCAGACTGACATGTCTGACTTCTGTATGAAGTATCTCTTGGTATTGCTAGAATGATCGATCATACAGGTAACACAGAGAGTTGCTCTTTCAGGACCTCTGCTGGTGTATATGGGCATCACTTCATTGACTTGGGTGGCATTACCCTGATTTACATCAGTTGAGAATTATGACTTTTACTGGCCAGTTGGCTAGTTGAAAATTCTCTCTCACAACTGTTTTTCAGTGGAAAATAGGATTTTCGACCAAGTGAATTTTTCTGCAAAAAGCAGACATTTTGATTTTTTTTCCATGAAAAAGCCAGATGCTTAAAAAATGAAATATTTTGGTTTGGAAATGCTACTGTGGTATCTCATGGGAGTTACAGTTCTGAAGCTTCATGTCCTCAGTCTCCTCTATGAGCAGGGCTTCATGACTGAACTGCGTATCCTATGACCCACCACATCTATAGATTCCAGTGATGCACTGCCTCCCCTCTTCAAGAGAGGAGATTGTGGTGCATTCTGGGAATATAGTTCAACCAGTGAGTTTGGCCTAAAGCCAAAACCTTTGTAGTTAAACCCCCGCTTTTTTGTGACCAGCTCTACAAAGAGAACGTCTTCTGAAAGGCTTAGAGAAACTGAATGGAACAAATGGTTAATTCTTGCTTTATATCTCAAGGGGAACTAGCACAGAAAAATATTTATTGCTGTAATTCATGGTTTTTCTCTTTCTGATTGTTTTATATATACAATAAAATAACATCATGTCCTTTTTCTATTTAAAAAAACCCTCTATTGAATTAAAGTAAGAGTAATGCATATAAAAATATTTAGAACAATTATTATTTGTATTCCTGTAATGCCTAGGGGCACCAGTCATAAACCAAGACTCCACTGTGCTACAGTGTGTACAAACGCAAAACAAAAGGACAGTCCTTGCTCCAGGGATTTTACCGTGAAAACACTATTTAGGAATTCTTTGCTAACAGGCATTTTTTAGTTATGTGGGATTTTTTAGGATCATGTGTGTGACTATATGATGTGTGGTTTTTTTCAGGGTGGACTGATTTAAATTAAGGCGATTTAAACCATGCTTTAAATAACCAAGCTGACAGCCTCATTTTAAATAATTTTTTTCATCAAATTTTTCATTTGTACTTCAGTTATTTTCTAAAGAAAGGTGTATTTTTAGTGGTAGATGTAACCACTCAAACATCATAATAGAGCCTTTATACTAGATTTGGTACATCTTTTTGCTACCGATGAGGGTACGCTACAACTATATACATTTATTATGCATTATATAGATTAATATTTTCAGATACATTAGTAATTGTACATTTTGGCATATGTTAGAAAATGGTGAATTATACATTGCTTATTTACTAGATAATTAGGTTTTGGCTCTTGATTTGTGTCTTGATTTGGCTCTTGATGGTGACTGGAATGTAATTAAACACAAAAGCATAGAAAGTTTATATTTTACTAAATAAGACAATCTTATGTTTTGGATATGTAAACTTCTCCTATAAAGACACGTTTCACATTTACAACTAAATTTATTTATTAAACAAAGGGATTAATTGTAGTCAAGGAATTAAACTTATTATTTCATATATGCCTAAGTGAAAGTGACTGGAGCTTAAGTTCCTACTTGCTTAAGTTTCTTGACAGTCTTGCAAATTACTTAGGCTGACCTATTGTACCATATTTATAAAGTTTGACCTTAAGAGTTAGATGTTTGCCTGATTTTTTTTCTGTATATAGAAAAGCAGTCTTTAACTCGGTTTTTAATAGAGGATTATGGATTTAGCTTTTTTTTTTTTTAAGAGGTTGTCAGTTTATGCCTTCATATATTTTGTGTTAAGTTCAGATGTTATTTTAAACAGCTTTATTTTTAAAAGTATTCTAATTTAATTTGAGTCAGCAGTGTGCCCTGGTTGCCAAGAAGGCTAATAGATATTGGGCTGCATTAGTAGGAGCATTGTCAGCAGATCAAGGGACATGATTATTTCCCCTCTGTTCGGCATTGGTGAGGCCGCATTTGGAGTATTGTGTCCAGTTTTGGGCCCCCCACTACAAAAAGGATGTGGACAAGTTGGAGAGAGTCCAGCGGAAGGCAACAAAAATGATTAGGGGACTGGAGCACAAGACTTATGAGGAGAGGCTGAGGGAACTAAGCTTGTTTAGTCTGCAGAAGAGAAGAATGAAGGGGGATTCGATAGCAGCCTTTAACTACCTGAAAGGGTGTTCCAGGGAGGATGGGGCTAGGCTGTTCTCAGTGGTGGCAGATGACAGAACAAGAAGCAACGGTCTCAAGTTGCAATGGGGGGGGTCTAGGTTGGACATTAGAAAAAAGTTTTTCACTAGGAGGGTGGTGAAGCATTGGAATGGGTTACCTAGGGAGGTGGTGGAATCTGCATCTTTAGAGGGTTTTTAAGCTGTGGCTTGACAAAACCCTACTGGGATTATTTAGCCTGAGGTTAGTCCTGCTTTGAGCAGGGGTTTGGACTAGATGACCTCCTGAGGTCCCTTCCAGCTCTATGATTCTAAGTAACAATCAAAAATCCTATATTTTTTATTTAAAACAAATGTTATCCATGCTGCATTTTTTAAACCTATTTTTTCCACACGTTTTTTCTGTATCTCGGAAAATTAATTCTTAATAAACTTCTGGATTGTAAACAGACTGCTCTATTATTTCTTTCCCTCCTTCCACCTAACCCATAAATCCACATGATTATCCTTTATGTGCAGTGATTTATTATATTATATATCTACTTATTTTATATATTTTTATATATATAATATATATATATATATATAATCTGAAAAATTGTATATAAAAATATCTAGCTCTTAGATAGTACTTTTAATCCATAGATTTCAAAGTGCTTTATAAAGGCAGGATGGCATCCTTATCTGTGCTTCACAAATAGGTAGGTGGCAGGGCCAAGAATAGAACTCAGATTTCCTGACTCCTCTTCCAGTACCTTATCCACTGGACCAGAGTATGTCTCCTTTTTGTTTGTGTTTAGAGTTCCACTTTGAATGTTAAACAATGGGACCTTAACTGTTAAGAATTTACAGGCAACGGTGTTCCCTAATTTGCCATTTTTAGCATTACATTAAGTTTGCTGACAGAGCAAGGAATCACAGAACATCACAGTGGAAGTGGACATGTCTTGTGAATTTGTGACTTCTGATGCTGAAATTTTAGTTTTTAAATACACTTTTGCTGAATGTTATACTGTTCAGCACCTCTTTTTTGAAGGGGGAGAGAGAGACATTGCTTTTATAGAGTAGAACCTTAGAATTACAAAAACCAGAGTTATGAACTGACCGGGTGACCACACACCTCATTTGGAACCGGAAGTATGCAATCAGGCAGCAGCATAGACCAAAAAAAAAAGCAAATACAATATAGTATTGTGTTAAATGCAAACTACTAAAAAAATAGAGGGAAAGTTTAAAAAACATGTGACAAGGTAAGGAGAGTGTTTCTGAGCTTGTTTCATTTAAATTAAGATGGTTTAAAAGCAGAATTTTTCTTCTGTATAGTAAAGCTTTAAACCTGTGTTAAGTCAGTGTTCAGTTGTAAGCTTTTGAAAGAACAACCACAGCGTTTGGTTCAGGGTTACAAACATGTCAGTGTTATGAACAACCTCCATTCCTGAAGAGTTCATAACTCTGAGGTTCTACTGTCTGTGGATCTTGGCATGGTATATGAGTTGTGAGTAGACTATTTAATATTAGCTAATTGTAGATTAATTTAGTTAGCATGTATGCTTTGATTACAATGATGAGATGAACAATAGCGAAGACTTGAGTGGTACAAGCTTTGCAGGTCGGAACAAGTGGAGCTGTCCTTTAACAAATGGTAGAATATTCCTTTTGTCACCTGCAGAGACTAGTTTCAGTTCTTGAGCAATCCTTTAACAATTGTGCTAGTCATCACTTAGGTCTGCAATCACTCGAGTTAGCTTTCTAGATAGTCAGGATACCAATTTCCATACAGAAGGAAGCTGTATTATGTAACAGCTGTATAAAAACATGTTAATAGTGTTTTAAATTCTTTGTGCAGTTAGTTACGTTTGTCCTTACACCTCTGTGTTCATCTCCCAAGGTAAGTCACAGGTAGCTTTGTTCCTTGTCCAAATGGACAAATGCACAGAGATTTTTTTCTCTGTCTCTTTCTGCTTGCTACTCAAAGTAGAATGTAAGGCAGAATGGGTTTTTCACTAAAGAACAGGTCAGAAACAGGTAGCTAGTAGTAGCGGGAGTAGAAATAGATGTTTCTACCAGCTAAGAGTTGTTCAGTGAGAGGGAGACAAAGCTGTGAGCCATGGGCCAAAGGGAAACCAGTTCAGATACACCCAGGCACTCCCTGAAGACTTGCATTTTGTTGTCCAATACATCCAAGGTTCCCTTATGACTAAAATTGTACATTTTGTGTATAGAATACCTGGATCTATATATTTTAAATTGAAACTAGGCAGGGGGAAAGGGAGGGCACTGAATGAGTGACACTGGCAGTATCTGAGCCCCCATAATCCTAGGCTGGAGCATGCTCAGTCCTTCTGTGGGTAGTGTTGCTGCCTCTGAGGTACAGAAAGGGAGACCGAGGATGATCCTAAACCCCCATAACTGAACAGCTGGCAGTGTGAATTGAGATTTTCTAGGCCAGCTGCCTCAAAAAAGGGATGATCTGGGAAAAACCAACCTGGGGGAGATGGTGCATGCACAGCCTAGTTACACACACAAGCTGTGAGGGGCTGAAGCATGTTTCATGAAGATGGAATCTGGAGATTTTAGCTGTTAAATTCTAGCAAATCTACCAAGCTTATGCAAACTGCAATTTTTCAAACGCTTATAACTTGGCCAGATTTGGGTAGGTTTTCACAAGCACTGCAAAAGGCTCATCCCTGCCAATTTCTAATCCTCTTCTCCAAAGCAGGGAATGCTAGAACATTTCAAAGAAAAAGTGTTAATTTCTTTTTCTTTTTTAAGTGGGCAAAACTATATTTCCCTCGCCTTGTAAATGAAATAGTTGAACTGTTTTGGCTTAAAATTTCCCAAACAAATTCAACCTAAGGCAGACACTTGGCATGAAAAATTTCAATCTGAATGGTTAAAGTTTAGTGAAGTAATGAACAATTGAAAACAGGGTTTTACAACGGCAACTACTGGGCAGCCTTAATAGTTCCATTTTAATACTGAAAGAAAATGTCTCATCAGGGCCATTAACATAACTCTTTGAATAAATGTACAGTTACATTAGTTTTCAATATTACGGTTCCTGCTCCTTGCTTTTGACTGACCTCCCCTGACCATACACCTGCAATACAAATGACAGACCAAGTTTTTTAATGTGAACTATCTTTAAGCAAGGTCAGATTGTCATAGCACATGCTTATGAACCAGGCCTGCCAAGGGGGGCAATGTGGATAATTGCCCAGGGGCGTGGTGATTTAAAAGGGCTGTGGGCAGATGGCAAGATAGATGTGTGTCCTTCACTCCACCACACTCCATGTTCTCCTGAGGCCCAGTCCCCCATTCATGCTCTCCACCCCTCCCCTCATCTGAGCTTATTTATTGTGCACCATGCAGGTTCCCAGAGAGCTGAAGAGGTGGTATCTGCTACTCAACTTCCCAGGTTCATCAGTAATCTCTGTAGGGAGTCCAAGGGACCCGGGAAGCTGAGTAGCAGATACCACCTCCTCAGCCACTCGGGAACTGGATGGCACATAATAAATAAGTAAAAACATCTGGTGGAACCCATTTGGACTTCAGTCATCCCTTTCTAGGGTGGCATTGACTCTTCTGGCCTGGGCCCGGAATTGAGATCAGTGGGCCTGTTATGGACCCAGCTCGCAGAATAAAAAATTATCATAATTTCAGCTTTCATTTAAAAAAAATGTTTCTAGTCCTCAGAATTGTGAAGAAAATTTTGAAAATGTGAAGACAAGGGCAGGGCCATCTATGGTACACTGGCAGAGCCCTGGGTATACTCAGGGCCCCAGATTATGTATTCAAAACTGGGTCACATGAAGGTAATTAGGTCAAAATTATCATTGTTTCAAACATCTTGAGGGTGATTCCTGTTAACGTGGCCACATTTGTAAACATTGCTTTGCACAGAGGATATTCCCACAGTGATCAACTTAAAAGCAAGGAAATTAATTAATTCTGATTTACAACTCAAACTGATCTTGAGCAGTTTCAATATCATATCAACCTATTGAAGAATGTCCAACATAGTCAAAATGTTGGCAAAAAACAAAGCTGCTATGATAGACTTGGGATATATGTAAAGTCCATAACAATAAAAACTAATTTAAATGCCACCCAAATTTTTCCACTTTTGTTAACTTAAATTAAAGTAGCCATTATCTGATGCTTATTTATTAAACTGGTAATATATGTTGGCCTCAGTCCTCCTACATGCCAGTCATAATATTTTAAATCTGTATTTTAAGTCTAACATAAAAGAATTAAAACTGCATATAGTTCATCCTAGTTAATGAAAGAAAAGTTTATTACAGCATGTGACTCCATACATAAGCTTGGTCTACACTGCTAGCAAATTTCAGTGGCAGTCGATGGGAGATACTCTACGTAGCTTGTGTGTCTCCCAATGACTTCCTAATTTCTACTTAGTATGGCGTTCTTACTACGCTAAGCCAGTTGGAAATGCCCTCCAGTCAGCGCAGTGTTACTCTTTTGGTGGGGGTGGATTAATGCTGTTGACTTCTGGATCGATTGAGCAGGTCTCCACAGCTGATCATTCAATCCCACAAAATTGATCCCGTGGCACCAACGGTGCCGTTGTCGATGTAGTCATACCCATAGAAGGGGAAGGGAGGAAAAAATAAAATTACCTTTTTAATTTCCTGATTTTGGGGGACTTTTACACTTTCAAACTTACCATTAAACAGATTTTTACATGAGTTTTATGCTCACTTATAATGAGGGATGTACAAGTGTAACTGTTTAAACAGCTGATTACTGTTTAAACTGGGGGGGAGGGGAGTGGCAGCTGGGCTCGGCTCCCCTCGAGAGAGCCGCTGGGCAGCTCTTGCTGGCAGGGAGGTGCGGAGCCCAGCACTGGCAAGAGGGGTTGCTCGCAGCTGGGCAGTGGGCTCGGCTCAGTTCCCAGCTAGTGAGAGCTGCCCCGCTATGGCTCTGCATGTGTGGTGTGGGGGAGCTGCGGTGGTGCAGCTCCTCACTTGGCAGAGAGGAGCTGAGCCCAGCAGAGCGCCCCCCTCCCCCCCGCACACGTTTAGCCCGTAAGCATTCTATTTTTAGAAGTTTAAATGGATTTTTAATTACATTATTTTTATATCACTACTTACAATTTACTCTAGAAACATGTTGCAATGTTTGATCCATAGGGTACCAAATTTTAAATTTAAAACAATCCATTACACAAACAAAAACCACTCTAAATCTTCTCGTTATAATGAGGTCAATAGCCAAGTCGCTGATGAGTCGTGGATACGTCCAGATACGTCACGGATACGTCCAGACAAATGTATTCTATCAGTCTCTTGTGAAAAGAGAAATGTTTAGAATCACGTTCACAAAGTAATGAGGGAGCTAAATTACCATACCATCTGAACCCCTAGCTGTCAATTTGAAAAAGAGCGATTCCAGATGGAGATTTCTCCTTCAGCTACATAGCGAGGAGTGCTTTAAAAGGAAGCAGATGGTTTTCTTATAACTAAATAGATGGGTTTCTATTTGGAGGACTGAAGGCAGTTACATATATATAGGTGTTGCAGTCCCTTAGCACGTATAGATCTCACAGGCCTGAATTCCTTAGGAAGGATGAGTCATACAAGCTGTGAAACTTGCGGTGGTTGGGGGCCCATGTTGGCAAGGCCGCCCGTCCTCTCCCCAAGAGGCAGTTAACTGCATGCGTCTCCCCCTCCCCCAGATCATTTAAAGAGTGTGAGCACACTCAGCCAGGTGGACAGACCTATGCTGAGGCAGAGGCAGGATTTTCGGAGTTTACCACATATGGATTCACTGCTGCAGAGAATCCCACCAAGGTGAGATGGGAGGAGCAGGGGAACAGAGAGATACTTTTTCTGTGGTTAGTCCCAGGTCACAGTGCTTTCTTGTCTGCAGAGATACTGCTCTCCTAACGCTGGTCCACCTCTGCTTCTGAGTTTGGGACCTGCTCCTGAACTCCCACTGCTTTCAGTGCTACAGTTCACCAGACCCCTCCCTGCTCTGCCTTTTCAGGGGCTGCTTCAGAACCCCCCTATTACCTGGAGACAGCTTCTCATGGCTTGCAGCTGCTCCAGTTTTTCTTAGTTTGTCACTCTTCTCACACGGACTTTGCTTGGAATGGCTGTTCCCAGCTGTTCCAAGCCAGTCTGGGGCCAGGCATTGGAACCAAGAGCTGGGAACTTGTCTGTTTGTGCTCTCAATGCCCTCCCCTTGCTGGCGCTCAGGTAGCATGGAGTTGTCTGATTTGAATGCAACAGGGACAAAATCTGGACAAAAGTGAGGAAATGTGGATAGAGACAAGGAGTCTGGTGAGACTGGGATTGGAGGCTGGGGAGAGAAACTGTGACCAGGAATTGGCATAAGAAGAGAAGGCAGGGACACTGGGAGCTGGAGATGAGGAAGGGAGGCCGGGAGTGGTTGGATGTGGGGTAAGGAGGTCAGCTGGGACTGCTTAGGTAAGGATACTAGGAATGGAATGAGAAACCTGGGGAGTAGATTGAGACTGGGTAGGCAAGCAGTCAGGGGGTGAGGAAGAAACAGGACAGTGATGGACAGGTTATAGAGAGCACAGGACAGAAGGGGTTAAACTTGCAGGAAACGGGCAGGTTGTGTGCCAAAACTAGAGGCCACTCAAGACCCTGGAACAGATTCCTGAATCTCATCATTCTTGTGCTGTCAGCAAATAGCTGTGAAACTCCCTGACAAAGTGAGTGTCCAGTCCCCCCTGAAGTGCTGGTCCACTAAGAGGATGACAGCCTAATATTGATATCCATTACTTTGTTAGCTCAGGTGACAGAGTTGTGTGTGGTAGATCAAAAGGCTCCAAATGTGCTGTTGGACCATGTGGGTGTCAATATGATGCCACACAGTGGAACTTCAGGGTTTTTTTTAGTTTGCTTTTTTAAAACCTAGGAAATTAAAAGAACATGATTAAGGTTGCAATGACAAGTACTCAGAAGTTAGGAAATGCCAGAGTTAAATTTGTCTGTGCCACCTTAATTCGATGCTTTTGTGCATATGAATTATGATAGTGTTTGATGATATGTGATCATGTAGTATTTTTTTTCCACAGGACCTCTGCCTCATTCAGTGCAAAGTATGGACTTGCTCGGGATGAATCTGGGTTGTGTGGTAAAGGAGGCTGTTGTCTGAAGGATACCTTTCTCATTTGTTGCAGTTGTTGGAAGGTGTATAGTGAATGAGGCAGGGGATGGACAAGAAGGGAAAGGAGGGTTTCATGGTTAAGACAGTTGAGTGGTGCCCAGGATAATTGGATATTATCCCTGGGTCTGGCACAGAACTCCTATGTGATGCCAGCCAAATTACTTAAACCAGACCTTGGCAAGTGGGGTGTTGAACAGAGTAGGATACTTCTGATGTTAAATGGAGTGTAAGAAAAATCTCAGAGTCTGTTCAGCAGGCAGCAAAAGATCATTCCTCAGTAAGAAACCTGAATTGATGGATGGAGGTATAGAAGGTTTAGGGGGTTTCTGAGGATGGCTGATAAGCTAGAAAGAACAAAGACCTTGGGCCATATGCGCTCCTTCTGCTGAGAACGTGATCTGCACCTGAAATGAGGTTAAATCTCAGTCACAAAAATGGTGAATTTAGGAAAAAAGTAGGAAAAACTAGTTGGTTTCCACACACAGTGGAGTACTAGAGGAACACACACCATGTGGAGAACTAGACTGTGTGTTTCTGAACAGGTAGGAGTTGACAGGAGAACAAGGAATACAGCAAGGAATAGACCTGTTCACAGGATTGGTAGCATCTTGGTCTGGATCACAAATCTTTAATGCAATTAACAGTTTCCATTTACAACCTAACCATATTGATGGCTTTGGGAACACTTTGTCCTCCAATTCAATCCACAGTTGTTGTTTCAAGTTCCCTAAGTCTGCACACTTATAAATAAGAGAGCGATCCTTAAAATAGTGTCCCTCTTTCTTAATCACAAGACACTGTCTTAAACTTTCAATAATGCTGAATAATTTTGCAACATTGAAAAAAGTCAGAGCGCTGATATGGATAGCCACATTGCATAAAGCGTGGACAGCTGTCACTACCATATCATGTTTTGCCCAGAATCATACACCTTAGATTTTACCTCTTCCATCCTATGACTTTCACACCATAAAACAGAGAGAGCTCAGGAGTACAATATATTTGACTAATATATTCAACATTTGGCAATAGTCTTCAGCGTTTTAGGGTGTATATAGTATATGGCCTGTCTCTAAGTGATGTGAAAGTCAGTGCTGCACATACAGGTTTTCTAAGTGCCGTTTCATGCCACTTTCTAAGAGTGAATATACGTGCATTTCATTTCATTTGGAGGAATGCCATGTGCTATTAAATGTTGTAGCCTCCTAACATTTCCCATAAACTCTCTTCTATTGTCATTCCTCACATGGTATTTTAAAGCTGTTAAGTGAGTGATACCACCCAGGTTGCTGCCACAGATGTAAAACCTGCATTTCCCAGTGTATTCTATTTGTTGGGTTATAGACCTAAAGTCCTAAATCTATATGATATCCCTGAATACAAGGTTTTTTAAGCTGGATCTCTGATTATCCAAACAGCCCATCTGAGGAAATGCCCTCAGAAAATGATTTATTATGAATGCCAACAGTATGAGGAGCTGAAAAGTGACACTTTTTAGAATGGCACAGTACTATCCTAACATCACCATGATGAATGACTGTGGGTATGTCTAACAATTTAAGCACAAGTTCTGCTCAAAGATCTGATCCACAGATTTCTGCAAGGTGTGACAAATTTGCATTTGAACCTTAAGGGTATATCTACACAACAGCTGGGACAGACATACTAGCTCCTCTTGAACTAGTGTGCTTAAAATAGCAGAGGGGCCACAGTGTCACAGTCAGTGGTTCAGGATAGGCTTCCACGTATAAACCAGCTGGACCCCTGAGTGCATACTCAGGTGACTAGCCTGAGCTGTGGCCCCTACTATCCTGAAGACGCTGCTATTTTTAGTGCATTAGCTTGTGCAGACCAGCACATCTGTCTACCTGCTCTGGGAAGTACACGCCTAGCTGTTGTGGAGACATACCATTAAGGTTCAAATGCAAATTTGCCACACCTTTCAGAAAACTGGAGTGGACCTTTGAGCAGAACTTGAGCTTAAATTGTTCCTTTATCTCTGCAGACTGACAAAATATTACAATAAAAACAAGATATAAATAACTCATAAGCTCACAAAAACACAGATATGCTTGGCAATAATTTATACCTTTGTTTGTGTGCTCGGGGCAAAATATGTAGACATTGAGACTGAACTACCTCTCTCCCCAAGAGGTGGACTCTCCAGAAGATGATTGAAGCCTGAGTGATGTGAGAAAGCTCACCTGAGTGCTGCAAGTGCTGTTTCTGTCCTGCTTTGTGGATGGGAGATTTAATTTGTCCGTGTTGTCAACACTGCTTCTTTCACAAGCATTTTGTTCTTCTGAATGTAAAAAACAAGTTTCACAGTTTGTTTTTAGAGAAACTGTCCTCCCTTTCCAGCTATAACGATAAACAGTTTTATTATAGAGAAAAAAAAGTCTAGATGCTATTAAAATATGCTTTAAGAAATATAAAACGAGACCTTTTTTTATAAAATAAAAATTAACAAGGAAACCATAAAAAGGGAGGTGGGATACCTTCCCTTTTTACAATAAAAGATACATTCTAAAACATGTTATAAAATATGTAAGCAGGTATTTCCCAAAATAGTTCCACAGCAGTGTAAGTGCTATAATATCTACGCAATTCACAGATACACATGGAAGTTGCTAATGTGGTGGTTGCTAAAACTAGAATACTGTTGTAGTTAGCAATTTAATGTTAAGAACAAACACAATTTTCATTGATTCTTCCCCCAAAATAGTTCCCATTTGTCACTGGAAAAATGATGTTGCAGAAAGGTAGGCCAAAGAACTTGTTCACTAGTGTGTTGTGGGGGTGCAAATTGCTCTTAAAACTAAATCATCCATAATGAAATTGCCTCGCTCTTTGCTCACTTAAGAACTGTGCCATGATTTGCTGACCCATGAACAATGGTGTGTTACTCTGACATTGGGTACTGCAAAAGTAATATATTCATAGAACTCTTATTACTGAAAAATAACTGTCCTTCCTTTCTTTCTGCAGAACACTACTAAACACTTCACCGTGTCATTTACTTCTGACTTCAGCACCATTTCACTTTGCCCTGCTACGTTAACAAAACATAAGAGATTGCTTATGTAGCAAAGCCCATTCTTAGTTACACATTTAAACATGCACAGTGGGTGTTCTTATCCATTTTGTTCTAATCATTCACGTGATTTTGTTTAAATTCCTAGAACTGTGGGATATGTCTGTCTAAAATGACACTGCTTTTAAAGTGACCCTCTTCTGTCTTGTGCTTATGCAGAATAGCTCTACTGATCAGAATTCCAAAAAAATGAGCATTCTATATATTGGGGGGGGGGGAAGGGAGGGAGTGTAATTTCACCTAATCTGTGTATGTACAACTCATAATGTGCTGCTCAAGGAATTTAATTTCTGATTTAGATAAGTTATGTTTCCCTCATAATGTAAGTAAGTAAACAATGGCAGTTATGACAAGCTACAAAAAAGTTAACAAAATATCCTTCCAGTAGGTGCAGCCAGTTACTGGCTGTTGCTATGATGCAGCCACCAGGCAAGTGTGGGCTAAATTGAACATTAAACTAGCATCTGTTATAGAGCTTTTGATATGTGACCTAAATACTAAGTGGAGGCTGTTTACCCAACAGCATCATTACCTGAAAACAGAGGAAGGTGTATGAGATAGGAGGTCTGATAATTTACGTTTCCAGAAGACATTATTAGATTGCGTTTGTCAATAAATGTCTTGTGACATCAAATGCCAGCCATGCTCCTCTTTTAGAATTTTTTTTCTCAACTCTTTTTATATATACTGTGTTTAAAAGAAAATTTGCACCCTTTTGCCCAGCCCAGTAGCAACTGGAAAGCTCAGATGGTGAGAAACACATCTCACCAGAAGGTTTTTTTTTTTTTTTCAGTCTTTTAAAATGCAGTCTTTGAAGGTTAAATAAAACCTCCCCACTGTTGGAGGAAAAAAATCAAGCTGTTTTTTGACCTGTAATGCATTAGAAACAAGCAAACAAAAAAGTTAAATCTGCTTTCAAATCTATCTACATTTTTCAATTTTGTTTTTATATGCTAATGTTTATGGAGAGCGATACAGTTTATGCATATACCTTGGTCCTAGCTGGATGTGTGGAGCTTCTTGGTGAGATCAGCGTACTCATGACTGCTCTGTAATCCATATGCATTCTCATCCATTCATTCTGAAACAGGATACTATTTTGATAGCACTTCTCTGAATCTGTGCTGTTCAGAGATGCCAGCATAAGTATGGCTGTCCGCCATATTTGATGATGATGTCACAGCATCTCATGTATTCTCTTGTGGCTGTCTTCTGTATAATGTAATGATAACTGCAACTTTGAAATCCTAAGGAATTTTCGATTTCCCAGGTATACTTAATAATTTTGCATAGATAGTTGACAGTTTTGGGGCCTTCAAGTTTAAAGATTTCAGCTGGTCTGCTGACTGTCTGGTGATTTACTTAACTTCATTTGTTTGATAGCTTTTGGCACTTCTTCAGTGATAGGTAACTGGGTGACTTTTTCACGTATGGGGTGCAGGGTTAATTCCTCTAGCACCTACGGTTGACAGTAGTGAGGAAGGTTGCATAGTTCATAGAGTGCTGCATCCATCGCTCAGAGATGCCTCTTTTTTTCTTGGTTAAGGTAGATCCATCTGAATTAGTTACTGGAGCTGGTCCTGATTTTGATGGGTCATAAATTGCCTTCAGTGAGTTATAAAACAACTTTATGGTGTTAGTTAATATGTAGATCATTAAATGAATGGATCATTTAATTTTGTGTTGTCTTTTATTTATAATTTGCAATTACATTCAGTTTCTGACACCCTCCCTCCCCCCATGTGCAATTCTGTTCCTGATGCTTCTTGCTTTATCATTCCTCTGGAACCACAGAACCTGAATTTGGGGCTTTAAGGGCATCTGTAAATGTCCCTTTTAATTACAACTGGCAGCTTGAACTTCTTGCTTGTGTAGCCTTGCTTTACTCTTCCCAGGTTAGTTCCTCTCTAAGACTAAAGTTGAAAAGAAATTTGTTTCCTTCCTGGCAGATGGCCTCACCTCTGGGAATGCTGGGGCAGGGGCAGGTTAAGAACAACAATAAATGAGTTTACTCTAATGATATATGTCACCCAGGGACCTCTTGATGCCTCCAGGCAGAGGGCATAGGGGGTTTGTAAGGTTTTATAGGGATCCCCTACTTTGGAAATATGCGTAATAGTTCACCAAAGGGTGTCATGTGAGGTCTTTACAGATAGCCAGTAGCCCACTGGTCATCAGAACCATTGCTAAATGTGTGTATGGATAATATTTAAAGAGTTATGTATCTATACTAAAAATTGTTCTAAAGGGCTTGAAATTCAGGCAGGTCACCAGGAGGTGCCAAATCTTCTGCCTGAAAGGAACGTTTCTGAGATAAGACACCCGTCTCTCTGTCTGGTCATTCATGTATTATATGCCTCACAACGTATGCAGATTTGCAAAGCAAAATGAGACTGTTTCATCATGTAGCTTTCCTTTCTTGTAGATTTCAGAAGGGGAGGCCCTGTTTTTGAATATGAATTATGGTATATATTGGGGTGCAAGGAAACACAGAGTCCTTTACCAAGAAGCCAAGTCTCTCTCATGAAAGGAGAGTTGTAGCTAGCCTAGTTATAAAACATTGCGAAGATTTTGGGTGAGCAATATTCTATAAGACATCAGAGTATCTTGTTAATTACGTCTAGGCTCTAGAATGTGTGTTGTGACTTTTGTTTTATATGTAACCATTTGCTTCCAATACCTCTACTTGCTACTTCTTGGAATCTCTATGCTTTGTTAAATAAACTTGTCCTTGATTTCATTATAAACATACCTAAAGTGCTGTGTGTTAAGCAGTGATCTGTGGTGGACCTGGCAAGCTGGAATGTATTGTTTCTTTGGAAGCAGCAGCAAATGTGTGAATACGGCACGTGTCCTGCGGACCAGAGGCTAAACACTCCAGGGAGATGTTCAGAGGGCTCAAGAGTTGGAGTATGTCTATACTCTGTAGACAGAGAGTGAGGCCTGCGAGGCCTAGAGAGGATAGCTTATGTTGCCCCTAGCTAGTAGAGTTGGAGAGGAGACCCTGGCATACTAAGGTCAGATGATAGCATAGTGCCTCACGACACTGGGTACCCCCAGGAAGCATCCTGGTGTGTAAGATCACATGGTCAGAACGATATGTTTTTCAATTTAACATTGTTTATCTGCATAGGTAGGTGCGAATTTTGTGAAACTCAGCCCTTTCCAGAAGTTCTTTTGTTTGTATGATGTATGCTGTGTTTGGAAAAGATCCAGGTTGTCAGCCCAACAAGTCCCACCTTGCAATGAGGATTGAAAGAGCATGTGGTCGCTTAAATGCCTCTATAGCAGATAAGTCTATTGGCCTGGGATGGCTGTGTTACTGTTCTCCATTCAGCCATGCTCCTCACTGGTATAAGAAGTAGGAGAGCTACACTTCAGTGATGGGTCTTGGTTCTGGTACCAAACTACCTACTTTCCCTTAGTGTCCCCTCTGCAACCTGAGAGGAAATCTGTACGCCAGCCAATCATGATCCAGTTTAGCAGTCCTAGTTCAAATGTCATGATTTTCTCCATCCTTTAACTTTAATGGCAAATTTTCTTGTCTGCGCACAACTTCTCTCTATGAAACTTGGTCAGATCAGACGGTTGTCTTTACACATGCAGATGTCTCCTGCCCCTTTGCCAGCTTACTGGTTTAGGGACCCTCCACACTCACATCAAGCAGCCCACTTAGGAATTATCTCTAAAGAGTGAAACTCTTTCAGGGGTTATACTGGGGCATCTAACTCACAGAAATGTCTTCATTTGTCATACTAGCAACATGCTAGATCAGTGTAAAAACATTAGTTAGGAAGAGAAAATTTAATCAATTAAAATAAGAATTTTCCCTTCAGGTCTTTAGCCAACCATGGAATAAAACTAAGACTGTCGATATGATATGTTCACAAGAGATTTATAGGTCTTTTGTTCCAAGCACTATAGTGTGACTTTTAGTTTACAGATAACTGATCCATGACCCTGATGAATTTGGCATAATATCTCTTACGGTTGGCCATGATAAAGCTGCTGTGAGTATGATGTTTTCATAAAATATCAAATGAGCATGTTCATTTAAAAACCCATCTAAACAGGTTTGTAAATGATTTTATTAAATATCAAACAAAACAACCCCTCCATCCCACTTCTAAAATTCCCTACATTTTGGAGTTGTGAACAAAAATGTTGGTGTTTATTGCTACAAATTTTATTTTATTTTATTTGCACTGATACTATTCCAATAACCATTCAGATTATTTTTAAAGGCAGTTAAAATGTGGATTCCAAACCTAGATATGCCTTCCAAATTTCAGGCAGAAATGAAGTTAAAGTGTAAAATATTAGATTGGTTAGGTCCTGACCACCTCCCTCACAGAGAAATGATACCACCTAACTATTACATAGCACTTTTCATCAGTAGATCTCAGAGGTAACTCTTGAAACTGCTGCAGTTGTGAACAGTAGCTCACCACTAGAGCTAACAGCCACCTGGTTTAAGTGGAAGGAGCTGATGACAAGGTATTCTCAGTGATAGTTTCCAGAGACAAGGGCCTTTTATTACTTGTTTCCACAAAGCCAGAGCCAGTATTAGGGGATAGGTAGCAAGCAGAGCAATTGCCTGGGGCCCCATACCACCGTGGGCCCTGCGTGACAGAGCTCAGGCTTAGGCTTCAGAAGTGTAGCAGAAATTCAGTGTGCGTGAAAATAAGGAAAGTGTGATGAGGGTCCACTCCTTAGACTCGCTGGGCCCAGGATAGAAACTAACACCAGCCCCTGTGCAGTGTACAAATCCATCAACCCACAGATGATAGTGCCAGGCCCTGTCTCAGGTTTTTCCTGTGAGTTTGGATAAGCAGAGTATTATGTGGGGAGTTGTTGCTGCTTTTGTAGAGAGAGAGAAATTTTAGAGGACCTAGAGAGCTAGATATTCACTTAAGAAATATAAATAAAATATATAAAAACTGAGGTTAATGGGCACATGTGTTTAAATATTGATTGAGCCTGAGTGGTGTGTTTGTGTTAAATTATTCCATTTCTCTGATATGAGGAACATCCAGTTACACAATCAGAAATACACTCAACTCAGGATCATGATGCATGTGTCAATGAACACAATATCTTAAAAATAAATTTTGAATTTGGGTATAGTCGTCTTTGACTATGTGATGAGTTGCTATTGATCAAAGAAGAAAGCACAATAATATTTTTGATGTAAGGGACCAATATTTAGCTGAGTGTTTTGTAAAGAATGCTCTCTGAGCAATGAGAAAGGTAACAGAGTCCTTTAATCTTGGGAAAGAAACACTGACCGTATTTGCAACTGAGACGTTAATGAGTCAGTTCGTAGATGTCAGGCATGGTGTACTCATAAAACAAATTCCTCTGTGACCTTTTAGGTATTCTTACTAAAACCAGGCATTCTGTGTTCTCTATATGTAATTTTTTTTTAGTGTCCCTGAAATGCTGATCTCAGGAATGTTTGGATCAGAGTTCTAGAGAACCCCATTGATGATAGAAGATGAAACAGGATGTATCAAAACATAAACCAGTAGACAATCTCAACATCAAATTTACACTGCAGAAAATTCTCTTTAGCCCTGATCTGGGTACAAGTCAAAGAAGGGAGAAGATGCGGGAGGGGGGGAAGAGGAGGGAAGGGATGGATTGAGAGATACAGGAGTTGTTGACCCTATGAATGGTCTAATAGTAATTTATAAAACTGTAAGGAAAATATTTTCTGTTTTCCACAGAAAGTGTTTTCCATTATCTACCCCCTATAGAGCTGGTCAGCACAACGTTTCAACAGGCAGTAGAAGATGCATATAAATTAAAGATCTTGTTCGAAAATGTTTTTCAAGAGAGAGGATTCTCACACCCTAGCCACGTCTTTTGTTAATTGTCTTAATTTGATGGAAATGTTTTAATCATCTCTACTAATTTTTTTGTGAGCTGGAATAAAACAGTTTTTTCTGATGAGTAATAATACATTGATCAGTCATAACTCTGAAAATTGACGCTCCATGACCCAAAATTACTTAGGATATGAAATTCTGGAAAGTTTGAGGATTTAAGTTAACAAAACAAAAATTCTTTTTAAGAGTAACAGCTGTTGCAGATAGGATGGTGGTACAAAAATAGATGGTAGCAAGAAAAGAGGGAGAATGAAAAGACAGTTCTAATCTGAAAAGTGATACTGTGAGTGGCATTGTGGAATTATATTTTTTTGTATCTTGCTGATTTCCAGTTAACTTGTAAAATTAGGAGATTTAAAGAGATGGTTTTTCTAATTGCCAGCCCTGCAAATGTAATCTAGAAGTCCAGATCTGTTGTTTCTGGCTCATACTTCAACAAGAAAAATTCTTCAATCAGAATTTCAGTCCTGATTGGACAAAGCACTTGAGCACTGATGTCATTGGGACTATTCATATGCTCCTAGTCAAACTCGTGCTGAAGTGCTTTGCTGGATCAGGCAAGGTGTTGGTTCACAATTCTGTTGATAATGCTCAAGAGGGAACAGGATGCAGCTCATTTTCCTGCAACTCTCTTTGGCTCTGCTGGGTTAACTAGTCAAAATGAGTAACAGTTTGAGTCAGGGAGAACAAACACAAATGACAATGAGTACGCATGAGTGTAATGAGTAAGGCATTTCTATCCAGACAGAATGGCCACAAGTACTTATTAACTATATTTCTTTAAATAGCCAAAGAGTTGTAATAATTATTAAAGCATAATTGTTTTTCTTAACTGCATACTATTGTATATATGTTTTCATTTAATTAAGGTCAGATTCTGCTGCCCATACTCCTGTACAGTAAAGTACTATTCAAGCAGTAGCCCAATAAAGATTAGCTTGGATGTAGGTGGAGGAAAGCTAAGGACAGCAGAATCTGGCCCTTAGACTTTTGAAAGCACTCTCTCTCTCTCTCTACATACATGTGTATATATATGTGTGTGTGTGTATGTGTGTGTACTTAATAAGCATATAACACACCAGAAGCGAACTTTATTTTAGAAATGAATTATTTTTGGTATCTGTGCAGTTTTAAATATAAAAAACGTTAAATGTGTGCCAGCTGCAGCTTTTCAATAGCACTTACTTGTGATTTTGCTGCCTTTCAATTCAACCTTTTGTTTTTCTCACTTTTTAAGAAGGAGGATAAATTGGTGGAATTATAAACCCCAAGCTCAAAATTTTTAAATAGACAGTTAAATTAAAAAGCCAGACTTACTGCAGGTGCATGGTGCTGACAGTATAGCAGTTGTTTTAAAAGGTTTCATGTGGGAGGAATGGAGGCTGAGTAGCAAGTAAGGTCCAGAAAATGTGATTTGAAGTGCAGAAGCATTAACTTGCTTCTCATTAAAAAAAAAAAAAATCATTTCTCTGAGTTTGGAAGCAAGTTGGGGTTGCCTATGTTCATTTTTTTAAGAAAACAAGAATGACTAAGAGGTATTGGTTAGTCTCTGTTGCCTGTTGGGTGTTTGACCTTTAGGCGTTCTATACAGTACAAAAATTTCCCACCAATGTTAACTTAAGTTCAGCAAAATTGGTGTTAACAATGTTAGTTGTAGTGAAGATGGCCTGCTGGCTGCTGATTCTGTACCATCTATATTTATTCAGAGTCTAAATTCTTCTAGTGAAAAAATGTCTGATTTTGCATAAAAAGCACATTCAGCAGTTCACAACTGAATCACAGGTTAACATAATTATTTAATCATTTCTAGAGCATTGTACATTTACATAGCACTTTAAAATACCAACCAAGACAATTCATAGCTCTTAACTGCATTTTGTATGCTGACTTCTGGAAGCTATCAATGATAATGTACAGGAAATGAGTTGTAATTTAGATTGTGGTAGCACCCACAATACATTCAATACTTTCCAAACTTAGATGGACATAAGAGTATACAGTCTTTCGTATAAATTAAAGACGTGAGTATTTTTATTTAATACTACTTTTGACAGGGTAGTTTGGAAATTAACCGTAAAATAAATATTTTGGGATTTGGTTAGATTTCTGGTGTATAGTTGACTGATGTAATTTCTCATGGGTATGTTGACAAGTACTAGAATCAGACAGACCTAAATAAAAAGGAGAAGGGGAAATAAATTGCTGAGAAAGCTGCATTCAGGAACGAAAAAAAAATCTTCACGAAAAGTGAATCTGCCTTCTACTTCCTCTTGTTTTCTCCCTTCATAGAAGGGAGCAAACCTGCCAAATCAACATTTCCACTGTAAGAAAGGAAATACTGAGACTGAGCCGATTGGCTTTCTGGAGTGAAGGCATTTGCAATAGTCTACAACTAAGTTGTGTGAAAACAATTTTTCATATTATTAAAGCTTTGGTGTTCAATAGTTATAACTGAATAATAAAATGTAAAAATAGTACAGCACTGTTGTTCAGTCATAAGTATTCTTTGTCTTAATATAGCATTTGTTTGTAATAATATCCTGATAAATTGCATAAAAAATAATCTGGCCTAATTCTGATCTTGTTTTCACCATGTAAATCAGGACTAACTCTGCTTTAAGTCTATGTCAAGGTGTGAGAGATCAGAATGAGGCCCAAGAGTCTAAATTAATATTTAACTTGTGCACCCAGGGTACAGTAATTTTTTTTAACAGCCCTTGAAAATCCTTCCATTTCCTCTTGAATTTGTCTATAAAGGCCATCACGCTATAAAGAATTGAGTTCAAATTTGTGTTCGAACTGACCTTTTTGGTAGAATCCATCTTCAAATCTTGAGGCCCATCTAGAAACTAATAAATAGTGTTGGCTGATTTTATTTTTGCTGTCACTGAGCTGTTTGTTGTCTCTATATTGTGTTGCAGCAACAGAGAACAGAAATCCTTTTCTTAGTGCTTTTCCCCTCTTAGCCTGAGATCAGTTTTAAGTCAAAACTTTCTGTTTAGTTCTGTAATCAAAAAATCTTGTTTTGTTGCATCTAATATATTAGATAGAATCTGACTTGAAAAAGAGTTCTGTGTAAGCTCGAAAGCTTGTCTTTGCCACTAAGAGCTTGGTTCAATAAAAGATATTACCTCACCCACCTTGTTTCTCTTGGATGGAACAGACACATTTGAACATTTTGGAAGAACTTTCTCTAGCACTGCATTTGCACTTGCCAAGCTTGCATTTAATTTCTCCCCTATGAATGACAATGTTGTTTCTTGATTTCCATCTCTTCAGCCAGCCATCTGCGGGTTGGAAATCTTCTTCCTTCAAAGATGCGGAAATTTGCTTCACTTTTTGCATCAGCAGGGATGGGTTAACAGGGCACCCTGCTCCTTGCGTTTATTAAGAGTCTATTTTCTGTGCCATGGTGTCATTATAGATCCTTTCTTTCATGAAATCAGAAAAAAGTCCATATGAATAGGCCAAATGAGTTACCCATTTCTCACTGGCAAAATTCCAATAAGCACAGGCATCTTCCTCTAAATTGAGAGGCAGAACAATTTTCCTGGAGGTTGTCAGGAGCAAAACCAATCACAGAAAGTTGAATATTTTGCGGGTCACTTACATTGTTTGTGGTAATTTTGTATTGTTTGATTTCATAGAGATTATGGCTAGAAGAGACCATTCAATGATCTAGTCTACCTCCTACATACCCCCGAACATTAAATGTCACCCCTTACTCTTGTACTTAGCTCTGTAATGCAGATAGGGCCTATTCTGTTCTCATTTCTATGAATGCATAGCAGCCACAATACAAAACCATGTGGTTTTTAAGCATCCCTTGGTCTAGGCATGCTGCAGGACTGTCTCTTTGGTCTCTCTAGCATACTTTCTGGGCACAGATTCTGGCTGTTACACTTCATCTAAGTGGGTCCATATGGTTTGGCTGCCCTAGATCTCTAGGACTAGTGCTGATACCCAAAGACACTCTAGTAGCATAAGCACACTCTTTTTCCTAGAGTTCCATCTTGTGGGGACTCTGTTTTACCCTTTCTCTCTCCAGACACACATGCTAGTTGAAGTACACAAGACACAGGAAGTCTAAAACAATTACACGTTACTTGCAGACAAAATAATAAAACACCTGCACACTTGTCCCTGATTCAGCTTTATTATCTTTCTGGAGCATTTTTGGGGCTCAGGTCAGAGCCTCAAAGATAATCCTTCTTTTCCTCTTGCACAGCCTTTCTTTCTTCTTCTGGTCTTTCTTCTCCCTGTCTCTAAGATAGCTGGGAGAGATTCCTCCTTTTATAAACTTGCAATCCCCTTTGTCAGGTGATGCTCTGGTCAGCCTTGTCAGGTGACCAAAATTTTCCACGAGGTGATCCATTGCTTAGTTACCAGCCTCCCTGAGTGGGCTGGTTTTCTTAGTCTGACTATCTTCTTTGTCCAACGGAGCTTCCATTTGGATAGAAGACCATCATTGTTTAATGAATCTCCCCTACTCTAACATTGTTAGGTGTCTTGCCAGGTGTAAGAATTTCTCCTGGCACCTCCTGGGTGTTCCCACACAATATGGAGGCTGCAGAACAGTTTTACAATCAAAATTATTGCAGAAAGCAAAAAGGAGGTTGTAATGATATAGAAATACACACAGCTGGAACAGGCCTAAGCCAGGCTTCCAGGCTAACTCAGTCTTCCAAAGCCAAAATAGGGCTCTACCTAAATTAAGCTCCCAGGGTGAACACATTTTTTCAGTTGGAGCAAGCTTTATAGAACCTTAATGCCTGCCCTAATATGCTTTGGCCAATAGTATCCCTACATAGCAGCAATACTGTAGCAAATATCTGCTCCAGGCAAACTCCTCAACCAGTATAGTTACTCCAAGGTAAATCTATTAGCTTGTAAGAAAGGAGAAACCAGCCCTGCAGAGCATGTTCAACAGTCGTTTTCTGTCTGCCCATTTCCCTTGGAACTTAAAGGAAATTAATGCTAGATACCTATTTGGCCTTGCACCAGCCATCCCTGTGTGTCTCCTCAGGTCCGCTGACTGACTCTTCTGTCGGATGCAGAATTTTGAGCAAATACTTTGGGAGAGACCAGGCAGGTGAGTGGTATCCTTTATTGACCAACTTCTATTGGTGGAAGGGACAGGCTTTCGAGCTTACACAGCGCTCTTCAGATCTGGGCCAGGTAATCATAGTATCACAGCCAAATACAAGTTGGATCCCCTTGTTAAGTGTAACGAGTTTACACACATTGCATTGGACCATTCAAAATGAAGTGTGCAATTAACACCCTTGCAGTCATAGGACAAAGGAGAGTTAGTGGGTTACAGGTTGTTGTATTGAGACATAAAACTAGTGTGTCTATTGAGTCCATGATTTTTGGTAGTGTCTAGCAGTTATGAATTTAAACTCTGACTTGTCTTTTGAAGGTGCTGTGCAGGTTTCCTTTGCAGATGAGGACTGAAAGCTCAGATGGGAGTGACTGATTTTGTGAAAAGTGTTCATCCACTGGTGATAGTGTTTTTGACTTTTATCATTTTTTTTGTGTGGGTACATATGAGAGCTTAGTGATGGTCTACGTTTCACCCACATGGTTTTTGTTGGGGCACTTGATGCTCTGGATGAAGTACACCACATCTTATGACAGGCATGTGTAGGACCCATGGATCTTGAAAGGTGTGTTGGTAGGAGGTACTGAACATCATAGCAATGGAAATATGGCTGCAGGTTTTGCATCTGTTATGGCAAAGCCTGATGCCACTTTGAGTTCGTGTGTCCTGGTCTGTGGGGAGCTTGGTTCTGATGATGAACTTGGCGAACTTAGGATGTTTGAAGGTCAGCAGAGATGGTTTGGGAAAGATTTCTTTCTGGATGTGGAGCCCATCAAGTAGGGTTGTAGTTGTTTGGTACCACACATGGCTTTCAGTGTGAGGTGGCCGATGATAGAATAGGGGTCTATGGTCAGTGGATTGTTCCCCTTCCCCTACAATGAGGCAGTTTGTCTCAGGGAATTAGGTTGGCCTGTTCCTTGATATGATCTACTTTTCTGAGGTGCGTTGGGGTACATATTCTGGATTTTCTCCTCAAATCATCATCATCTGTGGTATCTGAGTGCCTGGCTATAAATAACAGATTTCTTGGTGTTTTTGGGGCAGTTATCAGATCTGTGCAGGTAAGTGTGATGATCTGAGGGTTTCTTGTATAGAGTTGTCTGTAGGGTTCCATTGTTGAAGCTGATTATGGTGTCCATGAAGTTGGTGCTTGTATAGGAGTGTTGTGGAGAGAGATTGATGGATGGGTAGTGATTGTTGACGTTATGGTGGAGTTATATGAGGAAGTTTAGGTCATCTCTATAGAGAATGAAAATATCATTGATGTCCTAAGTTATATCATCTGTTGCAGGTTGCATTTTTTCTGGAATTTCTTTCTTGAGGTGACCCACAAGAGGTGGGTATATTGGGGAATCACCCTCGTACCAATGGCTGTTTGGACAGTTTAGACAGAGTGCTGATTGTTGAATATAAAGTTGTTATGGGTGAGGGTGAAATGGATGAGATTGGTAATGTGTTTGGGTGGATGTCAGTGTTGTCCATGCTCTTGCAGATATTTGAGCAGCAATGCTGTCATGGCGCGATGTTGGTGTATAGGGAATGACATCCATGGTGGCAAGTATGGTGTTCTGGGACAGACTGTCGTTGCAGCATTTCTGGAGGAAATCAGTTATGTCTTGAAGGAAATTTGCCCTTTGTGTGGTGAGTAGTTTGAGGATGGTTTCTGTGAGTCGTGATATTCCTTGAGGAAGAGTGCTTTGGCCAGATATGATGGGTCTGCTCATGTTCCCTTGTTTGTGCATCTTAAGAGGCATGCAGAAGCCCATTGGGTAGGTTTGTGAGGAATGAGGTTGCAGAATTCCTCTTGAGTTGTTTAGATTTTGATAATATTTTAAAATTTCTCTGTGAATTGTGAAGTGGGTCTTCTTTGAGTTCTTTATAGTAGGTGGTATCAGAGAGTTGTCAGTTAGCCTCTTTAACATGGTTATCATGATTGAGAACTACCATGGTGCCCCCTTTGTCTGCTGGTTTGATCACTACTTTGTAGTTGGATTTCAGGAACTGTATAGCTGTGCTCTCGTTGGTGGAAAGAGTGTAGTGGATGCAATGTTTGTTTGTTAAGGATACCACAGTTGATCCCCCTCCAACCTCATAGATATCAATGTAATGACCAAATATGTGGCTGCTCCTGCTGGTGGAGGGAGTCCAGTCAGAGGATTCTTTTTTCTTATGACTTTTGTGGGGAGTTGGTAGTTGTGTGTGTGTAGTGTCATCTTTGTTGTGAAAGAATTCTTTGATGCAGAGTTGGTGAAATAATTTCTCTAGTTCTCCATGTTAGTATGGTGTCAGGTTCTGTGATGGGCAGAAGTTCAGTCTCTTAGGGTATGTCAACACAACAAAGAAAAACCCATGGCTGCCCCATGCCAGCCGACTCAAGTTCACGGGGCTCAGGCTGCGGGGCTGTTGCATAGCTGTGTAAACTTCCAGGAGTAGGCTGGAGCATGGGCTCTGGGACTCTCCTATCCTACATGATCCTAGATGGGTATCCTGTAGAGTACATGTGGTGAGTCCATGTGACTTGGTTTCTCCCAGAGGTAGTATTTAGTGGGTTGTGGAGTTGTTTTAGTTGGCTTCACTTTTTGTGTTGGATGGCTGTCAGGTTTTTTATGCAGTGCTGTGGCTGTGTTGGTCCCAGGGTATTGGAGAGAAAAGATGAGTGAGGTAATAACTTATTGGACCAATTCAGTTGGTGAGAGACAAGCTTTCAAGCTTACACAGAGCTGTTCTTCAGGTTTTTTTATAGTTGTTTTGGGTTTCTTGCATGTTCTCTGGGTAGGTTGTCTGGAATTTGTTTTTTTTCCTTCCAGTGTGTGAAAGCATATGGTGATTTTCTTTTTTTATAAAACAATCACTCCATATCTGACTTCTCAATCTTTGTCCTCAAAGGAAATCTACACAATATCTTCAAAAGACAAGCCTGAGATCTTAAATTCATAACTCTGCTATACATCACCAAAATCATGAACTCAATAGACACACTGGTTTTATGTCTCATTTACAACAATGTGTAGCCCACTATCTCTCCTTTTCCTATGACTGCAAAGGGGTTAGTTGTGCACTTCATTTTGAACGTTTTCTTGGAATATGTATTAACTCCTTATGCATAACAATCTGCTCCACCTTGTAGTTAGATTAGTTAGATGCGACACTCTGCTTCCTTTTCCCAGACCCAAAGAAGAGCTCTGTGGATCTTGAAAGCTTGTCTCTTTCACCAACTGAAGTTGACCTCATGAAAGCTATTACCTTGCTTACCTTGTCTCTCTCATATCCTGGGACCAACACGACTGCAAGAACACTGCAAGCAAAAACTCTGGTAGTTATTGGTTTTCTTGGCAAAATGGTTCTGCTTTTGCAATTGTAACAACATTTGCAAAAAAATTTTTACAAATTTTGAAAATTTTTTGCTTTCTATTGAAAGTATTTTGTACAACCTTATTCCTGTCATAAATCCAGCTTGTGATATACCTTTCACTTCACTGACAAGAAGTCATCTATAATGGTGCAACCCTAACTGCAAAATGCTTCAGTATTAATTGTGCAATACAAACTACCGCTGGCCTATGTGTAATTTGCAACAATCACAAATAGTATTTATGCATTTTTTTAGCCTTATATGTGCAATGTGTACATTGCACCATTTGCATGTGAAGTTGTTGTTTCTAGCCATTTGTATGTTTAATGATCAGATTTGCATGCTCAAATAGCCAGTAAAATCATAACACTGGCATAACCTTAATTAGTTGGTCATAGCATTTAGAAAACTGAGTTTATAATCTCTTGTAGTTTTGATTCCTTGATTAAAAGGTGCTTCCAATATATTGTTTAATTTAAATTTTGGATTTAAATGTGGAAAAATATAAGCAAGAATCGATTGCTGGAAGCTGGAACCCTGTTTCATGATGGTGAAACAAGACGATTTGGATGAGATCTCAGAGAAAAATCAAATCTTAATCTATTTCTTGAACGAGCAAACAGAGAAGTGAGAGGCCGTTTACTTGTTTCTCCTCTCTGAAAAAAGGGTCAGTTAATGACCAAAGGAATCAGAGATTTGAACTGAAGCTGAGAGAGAAGCTGGCTGGAAAACAATGAGGAGTTTCAGTGATTTAAAGTGCTGGAACTACAGGCTTATTAGCGTGGGGGTGGGAGCTACGTGACATCACAATAGAAAGAGGTATTTCGAGGAGCAGGGATAAAATTGCTATTATGGCATTTTTCTTTTTCAAAATTGGATGGAAGAGAGAGGACGTTTTCAGAAAAAGGGAGTAAGTGCAAAACAGTAGTGGGAAGCAGTCCTGGGTTTTTTCAGGTTACTGGCAGTGCTGAAAAATAATATGAATAATTAATTAAAAAAAAAAAGAATGGTTCAATCTGGATTGAATCAAAACTTTGCAAAAGTATCTTGTTGAAATAAAAAAATCCATTCTGGATTGAATAAATTGAACCCAAACAGGTCAGTGCTGGCTGCAGAGGAAGGCTGTGCTATAACTTTTAGACCCGTGGTTAGAGTACTCATCTGGGATGTGGGAGACCGAGTTCAACTTGCCCTTCTGGCAAATGTGGAAAAGAGATTAGAGCTGGGGTCTCTCACATTGCAAGAAAGCACTGTAGCTACTGGGTTATGGGATATTCTGATACTGGAATCACTTTGTTTCCTTTTGAAGCTGTTCCACTTTGTATAAAGAAATTAGTCATTGGTGCAGGGACATGAACTTCAGGCTCCTGTATCCTAGGCGGGTACCCTAAGCATCAGGCTATAGAGTCATTTTTATTCTTTTGCCCAGTGAGTATGCACTGTAATTTGTAGCCACAATTCACAGTCATTATGATTGACTGTGGATAGTCATTGGGCCAGGAAAGAGAGTGAGAAGATTTCACAGTAAGTAGAGATCCCAGGACGTTTTGGGGGGAATTTGAAAGAGAGGTGGCATCTGTCTGAGAGGATGTGTCAAGGAAGGTTTGTTAATTTCTCTGCTGTGCAATATTCTTCCTTCTGGCTTTGCACAACATGTTGAGTCTTGAGCCCCATCATAGTCTGAGTGGGCTTAAGGTTAGATGCAGTTTTTTCATACCACTGAGTTAGTCACCAAACAAAACTAGGCAAAGATTTCCTATCAAGAAATTATGGCAATATGGGATCAAGTTGAAACTTTTTTCTTTTCCTTCAGCTCTCTTAATTTTTTATGCATAGCTAGCACTTTCAGGGTATTTATTCACTGGAATAAAGTCGGCTTTCTCTCCTAGCTTCTTATCTGATTGCGAACACTGCTAATGTCTAGATGTTCGTTTTCATCTGACAGCAGAGAAGCCAATATTTGTTCCAGATCCAATATACTTGGCAATGCAGGAATAAAAAGTACCTTGTCTTCAGGAATATATTTTGCACATGGTGTGGGATGTTTTGTACAAGAGAACTTCAAATTTTAATGAATCCAGGGTTTCTCCTTGTCATATTTAGGAGTCAGTTAAGGGGGTCCTGATACCAAATTGGGGATTGGACTTTGAGATAGTTAATATCGAGTTCTGTTTTTTGTTTTTTTTTAAATAGAGTGAGCTTTAAAACTATCCTGGACGGATGGAGTCTTTCACTTACTCATAGAACAAGTACTAAATGCTTCCACATGTTGCCTCTTTAGTGAGCCTCAACCCTTAAGGGACACTTCTTAGAGCTGAGAGGGTAATTTAGTTTCCCTAATCATTCATCTCTTTCCAGAGACTAACAATGGTGCCAACTGTAGCAATGATATTTTTTTTTAAATGATGTGAACTGTGGAATGGGAACTAAAGAGAGACTGCCTGGTCACTTTGTACTGGCTGTCTTGCAGATGGTAACAGATTTGGGTCTCTCCCATCAGAGCCATTTCACCCAGTGAAAATAGAAGGAAAGGTTATTTTTAGTTCCTCAAACCACTAGTCTCCCATGGGACCTTATCTGAATTTCAAACTAATATTTACTGCTGTTCTGTGAGAGCATGTGCTGCATCTTGAGGGCCTTGTGATATTTTCCCTTCACATAACTGAATGCCTACATTGTTCTTGATCAATTGAAATTCCAAACAGTTAGTGTGCTACTCTGAATTATTAATATCCTCTCAGTGTATTTACCTTTCCTTCTAACATAGCAGTATCCTGTAGTTTTTCCTATGTGGAATCTACTTATTCCCCCCACTCCCCCTCCCTCTCCCCCTCACTCTCACTCTCACACCCCTACCCTTGTCAGCTGGTAAGGTCAAAATTGTCATTGGTGCCAGCTGACCTCCAGTTGCACTACTGAAAAAGAAAATCTCTCCAACTTTAGTAGTCCGTGTTACGATAGAAAATAAATTCCATTTTGTTTTATTCCTTGGCATTTTTACTTGGACCTTACTTCATTTCTATCTGATATAATATACATTATATATACTTTAGTTCAGTTTTCCTTTCAGACTAACACACACACACAAAATATCAGCTTGTATATAATCAGATAGAAATAAACTCCAATTTTCCATTCTCAAATGGATTCATTAGATAAAAACTGTCTCAAAGGAAATCTAAAGTGTGTCCTACTCATTTGGTGTGAAGTCCCACACCCTGCCACCCTTATGTTGATTACTGGAAGGTAACATTTTTTGTCAAAGTCTCTGTTAAATGAAAGGTCAGATTGTTTTTGAGTACTCTTTCTTGAGAAGGTTTTTGCACACTATCTATCTTTATTTGCTCTTTAATTTGTGTAAATTGCCTTAGCAGTTTGAGTCCTTGCAAATTGTCTTAACCAGTGGCCAAAATTCAGAACTTCTGGAAGCATCTAGTAGAATTGTTACCATAGTGTCTTTTGCATGCATCGAACTCATGCCATAATTAACTGTCACATTTTCCTATGGACTCTTCAATGAATTTACAAGTTTTGCAAATGAAGGTCTAACAATGGCTTGATCCAGATACAGTGTGGGCAGGTGTTGCGTAAAATTCTCTGCAACTATGTGAGTTCATCTTAATCCTGGCCTGGAGCACCCCTTTGATATTCCAGTATGGGCCTTCAAGCAGAAATTGCCAGATCTCAAATTGTGTGCTGGACATTTCAGTTTGATGTCAATGAAATGGAAGATTCTCATTAGAAAACCTCTTCAATAGAAGTAAGTTCACTATAGATTCCAAGGATAGAAGGTACCATTATCATCGTCTACTCTGATACATATAACACAGGCCATAGAAGCTCCCTAAAATAATTCCTAGAACGTATATTTTAGAAAAACATCCAGTCTTAATTTTAAAACCACCATGACTCTTGGTAAATTGTTGCAACAGTTAATTACTCATTGTTAAAATTTTACTTATTTCCAGTTTGTATATGTCTAGCTTCAACTGCAAGCCGAGATCATGCTATATCTTGCTCTGCTAGATTCTCTCCTATGATCGTACTTCCCAGTGCTTGAAAGCTATAGACAGATATTTGAAAAGAAAAATAGATTAATTTTTACTCCTTATGAAATCTGTTAGACTAGGTGATCATTTGGAAGAACAGAGCACAAAATATAAATATTTTTGTCCTTAAGAAAGAAGTATGAATTGTATTGTCTGCATGTGTTGTAATCTGTCACTAACAATTGCTACCCTAGTTTGTCGATAACCTTTAAAAGAAGCCTATAAAATCTTGATGAAGCAGCAAGGGACTCGATGGACCTAAAAGAGTGATAGTGGGGTGTTGACCTTTTTACCTCTAGTCACCAGTTGATATCCTGCATATTTTTCAGTATTTGAAAGCTATAATCTTCTGATGCCTGTGTGTTAGTGTCAAATCCATTTACCTGTGGACAGGTATCCATAACCCAGAAACCACAACAGCAGTTTATACTAGGTACCGATATTGGTAATTCACAAAAGGAATGTGTAGGGAAACTAAATTATCTTCTCACTTCTAGAGATCACTCCAGGTCAAGCCAAAGGAGTCACATTCATGGAACTGCTTGGGAAGCTTGCTCTGCCCCACTTCAGGTTATATCTGGTCTTTGGCTAAGCAGAAACCTTCATTTTTCTGGCATATCATACTGGTACCTTTCAAGAGAAAAACATTTATATGGAAAAATCTAATTATGTTGAATTAAAATAATTAGGTTTGATGGTCTGTACTATTATGGTCACCACTTTTACAATCCTATGATGAATTTTGCACAAAGTATGCCTTGTGATGTATCATTTAAAAACTCAACTCCTGTTAAAATACGTGTATCAACATTGTATGTATAGTTATAAGTTTCTACTGTATAACATTGCTGTAACATGTTCTAAAGTTAGCAAGGCAGGCTCAGACCAGTTTTTCAGAGACAAAGACACACTAGCACCCCAGGCAGGTGTTAGAGAACCATCACCTACTAAAGTGGCCATTCTCCTGCAGGGGGAGCCATAAACAAAAAATTAACATTGCATCACAAAAATGTTTCATACTTCACGTCTACAATGGACTGTGTGTCATCATGACTCACCAAGAATATTCCTATCACAAGAAATTGAGTTATAAAGGGGGAGGAAAACATTTGACCTCACCTCTCTTCCTTCCATTTCTCTACTCATGACATCAACAACTCACAAAGAACTGAACTAAGGGGAGAGTGATCCTAGAGTGGAAGGAGGCCCAGCCTGTGAAACTTACAGCAGCGTATGGTGAGACACAACCTTTGCTTTTAAGGACACTTAGCTTGTTAAGTTAGGTATTAGCTTGCATATTATTCTTTTATTTTCTTTTGTAACCAATCTTGACTTCTATGCCTCAGTACTTGTATTCATTTAAAATCTATCTTTCTGTAGTTAAAACAGTAAGATAAGTTTATTATCTTAACCAGTGTGTGGGAAACTTCATTAGGGATAACAAGGTTGGTGAATATATCCCTTCTTTTGATGAAAATACAGACTTTCTGTGTGCTGGACAGGACAAAATGCACATTTTTGGGGGAATAAGGCTGGGACTAAGATTTTGCAGATGTTGTCCTGTATGTAATTCATGTGTGTCTGGTCAGAGTGCTCGTGTATTTCGCTTGGAGTGAATTTGCATGTTTAAGGCTGTGTGAGCAGGCTACGTGTGGCTGTTCTGACAGCAAAGCAGTGTAAAAGGCACCCCAGGTTATAGAGTTAAGGGGACACGGCTGTTCAACAGTCCAGATTGTAACCTGGGGAAATGTCATGTCACACTAGGCATGAAGGATCAACTCCTCAGCTGATGTAAACTGAAATAGCTTAATTGACTGTAATGGAGCTACACTATTTTACAATAGCTGGGGCTCTGGCCCTAAGGTTTCATACTGCTATAACAAGATAAAAAATATAACATTCTACTGAAACCCAAACTAAATGGATTATGCAGCTTGTTTTTTGCCTGGGTAGCTCCACGCCCCTTCCTTTTGTTTTCATTGCCGTTGGTCTTTCTTGGTGTCATATTGATGAATTGTTTAAATAGTTCTTGATCAACTATAAAATGCCATCACATATGGGATTAAAAACATTAATAAAAGGTTTATTAAAAAAGCAACCTTCCCCTTCTCTTTTTAACATTTACAGTATGTATTTGAAATGCAAAACTAATAACTGAAAAATACGTTGAAAGATTTTAAATAAGATTTCTTGTAATGTTCTGTGGCCTGCTTTGATGATGCCAAAAACCAAGTATACTATTGGGAATTTAAATAGAAAGATGTACTAGAACTGACAGACCTCGGAAAACCCATCTGGTAAGAAATATCATACTGAGATTTAAGAAACAATTAGTGGAGGAGGCCGTCTGTCTGATGTGGGCCTAAGATGATACGTTGTCTGTTTGCTCATGAGAGATTTGTTGGACAATTTTGCTTAGCCTTCTGGTGAGATTTAATGATTTCTGATCATGATGGGGCATTGATCTGGACTTGACTTTATTGGAGACAATATGGGGGAGTTTAAACTGGTGATCTCAGAGAGAAATTGGAGGAAAAGTTGTGCAGTGGACATCAGTGTGTAAGAAACATGAAGAATTCTGAAGGAGCCTGTGATAGGATGTACCTGGCCCATTGAGGTTCCCTGCTGGAGGCCCTGCAGTCCTACCTCAGCCTTCCGCAGCAAAGAAGCAATGAAGGTGGGTCCTCCAGGCCTGCCTAAAAAAGCTTCAGAGAAGCAGCCCATTGAAGCTTAGCAGGCTCAGATAGAAGGACTGCAGGGCCTGAGCAGGTCAGTTCTAGGCTAGGACCAGAGGAGCAAAGAAGGGTGCTCCTTGCCAGTCACAGCAGCTTGAAGGAGAACCAGGAGAGATGTTCTGGTGGCATTTGCATTCAGCAAGGAGGAAAAAGGTCTGAGAACTTCAGCCCTAAGATAAGGGTGATGCGAGAGAGGCTATGTGGGAAAAGGCTCAAGGAAGCAACAGTGAACTGAAGGAAGCTATATGTGGCACTGTTTACAGGGTGCCTGGGTTGGGGCTCAGAGTTGTGGGCGGGCCCAGGTTCCCCCACCAGCCGCTGTGGGAGTGGCCTATGCCCCAAGAAGGGGATAAGTCTTGCCTAGAAGCTTTGTGTGAAGTGTGGGATTTAAAGGACTCCAAGATGGGGCTTACCAGTGACTCTGGTAAGGGCAGACAGACCATTTGATGAACTCTCTGTAACCCTGAAGGGGACTGAACTTGAGAGAGAACCTGGCTGGAAAGCTGGGGCAGTGAGAACCTGTGAGGAGTCTCCGCCCTGGGGCAGTGCTCTGGAGCAAAGAAGAACTCTGCAGAGGCAGGGATGGAGTGAAGAGCAGGGATCACCAGTGGGTGTTGGACTGTGAAAGTGACTCAAGGGAAAGCAGCTGGGAGTCAGAGCTCTGTAACAGGGCAGGGAAGGATTTAAAGTTAGCCGAGAACTTCAGCCTGCATTCTGAGTTCAGAGTAAACCAAAAGGAAGAGAAAAATCATTTATCTGGATGTTTGTTTAGACTTTCAGCTGGACTTTTCTTCCCTTAGAAGAGTCATAGATTCATAGACTTTAAAGTCAGAAAACTCCCTCGTGATCATCTAGTCTGACCTCCTGCACCTTTGTTCTGTTGCAGTACATGCTGAAAGCTGGCACACATACATGCAGTGGCCTCAGCCAGGACCTGGCCGTATTCTGCAATCCCTTGACAATACAGGGTACTGGGAACACCAGCACGTTCCCTGCCATCTTTGACTGTGTGATGTGACTGGAGGGCTGACCTGCTGAATATCTACCTAACTAGCTTGACAACCTACAGGGGCACTAGGAGAAAAGAGATTGCAGCATCACGCCCAGCCAACAGAAGGCACTCAGGACAGACAATAAAGAACCTAAGAAGAAATAAGAACTGTGGATGGTTATTTATAGTTCCTAAACATTATATTTGTTTTCTTTCAGAGCTGCAGCCAGGACACTAGATTTCTCACTTTCTAATCTAATTGGTCCACTGAGCGCTTGACTGAATCTTGATTCCCTTTTCTACTTCTGAGTTATGCTTTGCTGTTTCTTGAGGACCATAATTACTGTATGTGAGTGACAGATTTGTCACAATTGAGCAGTGTAGTTCAAAGAAGGAAAATATTTAATCAGATGTTCTTTAAAAGAAAAATAATTTTAAAAAGGTTGAGAGCTGAAGGTGAAAGTGTAGAAAAAGAAAATAAAAAAAAAAATTGGAGCAGCAAATTAAAAAATCAAGATCTCTAATCCAGAACACGAGAGGCCAAAGAGTCTTAATCCCTGTCATTATTGATTAACGGGATAGATTATGGCAAGAATATATAAGAGTTTGTTCTTTTATTAAGGCCAAATTCTGCTATTTTACACATACATAGCTACTATTAACTTCAGTAGGAATTTTGCCTGAGGACTGCAAGGTTTAGTCCATAGCATTTATATAAATCCATTATATGTAATATAAGCCTGGTGCTTTTAAAGACAGCAGAGCTATTCTGAAACATATCAGGAATGCTATATATTATTGAACTACAGTGAATTAATATGAGGAGGAGTGGGAAGGCACTTTGCCAACCTCAAAAAGCAGAACATGAAAGACAGGACACAACAAGTGGATACATCAAACAAATGATGTGGGGTAAGTAGAGAGATTGACATAACGATAAAAGAAGCGGAGTATTGACTTCAGTGGGGCCAGGATTTTACCCATAGAATTTAGCGTAAAGAACATACCATAAATACATAGCAGAAAAGCAGAAGTCTTAGCTTCCTCTTCCCTTGTCTATGCCAGATGGGATTTTTGTTACTCTGATTTGCTTATTGGTCAGTGACAACATTTCTAGCATTGTTCTGTTTGTTTAGAAGGATCAGGACTTGATTCTCCTCTCCTTTACACCATTGTAAATCATGATGAACTTCAGAAATGTCAAAAGACTTACACTGGTCTATGTGAGAAAAATTAGGCCCTGATATTTTTATACACCAAAGTGGTTAGAGCAAAAGATTGGGAGTTAGGAAGAGTCTGGGTTTTAATACCTGTTGATCTACTGACTTACTTTGTGACCTTGGGCAAATCATTTAATTTATCTCAGCTCTGTATAACAAAATGTCATTTTTTAAAAGTTGACAATTTGCATGTCAGATGTTCAAATGGGTTTGTTTCTAATTTTCATAATTTCCAAGGGTGTAGTTTCCTATGAAGACCAGTCCCTCTGATGCGTTATGCTAGTATATTTTATAGACGTGTGCCATGTTTGAAGACATTTGCTCTGCAAAATCATTGTAAGCTCCTTAAAAGGTAGTGGTAGCTTTTGTTGCTGTTGTATTGTAACTTGATCTGCAGAGAAGAGCGAAAGGCGCGCACGTGTTCGTGTTCTGCTGCTCTCTTGAGAAGGGGAGCCATCCACATATAAAACAAACAAAGCCACAGATGATGAGCAGTCACAGAAGTGTTGAGGCACATTGTGAAACGATGAAAGAAGAAAAAAAATTAATTGAATTTTAATGTGGGAGAAAAAATCTATTTTTATAGAGTCTCACTAATTATTTTGCCTTCATATTTGTGTACTCTGTGATAGCCATAATACTTACGGACCAGATTCTCTGGCCTGAGCTACCCTTGGCTTATGACTGGGAGGGAGAGGGGCAAAGGTGCCTCAATTTAAGCCGCTTTTAGGATTCTCTGATGCTAGAACTGATCTGGGCTGGGCTGGCCCATGACATTAGTTAGAACAGCCAAAGGGTTTTATACCCAGAGGCCTTTCCAGCAATTGGTTACTGCTGGGGCATAAGGACACTTCAAACGTATGCCCTATGCTAGTGACCATGGGGGAATGCTGCAGAAGCAGCTATGCTTGTGGATTCCCTTATGGAGATCCTCAGGAAATCAGATTTGCTAGCTTTATGACTGGCTGAGTGGAGCAAAGTGGCTGGAGTACTTGGCCTGGGAAATTTTAGGATTAAAAAAAAAAAGTCCATCTTTTACAGCATGCGTCTTCTGCTTTGGATTTATATTGACTTCATTTTCCAGATTTTAGTCCTCACAGTCCTCTTCTCCTGAAACAAATCTTGGTGTGTCTTGAGCTCATTAAAGCTCTTTTCTTCAATCACTGCTCCTAGTAGTTCATTCCATATATTTGCTGTCTTTTCAGTGGAATGGCTCCCATTTGAACAAATTCCTACTTATTGTTAATTTCCTTTTTTTAGATTATCACTTTAATTTCTGGAAGCTTTCACCAACCTAAACATGTATTACCAACACCAAGTCTTTCTCATAATTTTGAAAGCTACTCTTGGATCTCTATAGTGGACCTTAATTTGAACATAGCTGGATTGTGCAAAGTATTAAAAATGAGAACTGAACGTTCATATTCTTCAATGAACCTGCTAATGTATTATTCAGCAGCTTCTCTGTTAGCTGCAAGCTTTTTAAAAAAACATTCACACGTTCCATTTAATAAAGAATAAGTGACACCAGACAAAGTGTTCTCAATTTATGCACAAGGGTCAGTGTAAACCTCAGTGATAACTTGTGGCATTTTACTGAAATACTTGCCTGTTTTTCCTACAGGAAAGGAGGACCAGGTCTGGAAGAATTAACCAAAGCATGATCAGTATAGTTAGTACAGGGTACTACCGTTCAATCTAACAGCTTCAAGATTGTTTCTGTGGGTGGGCACAGGTGCTAGCGTACCAAAGAAATATTGGAAGCCTGTGGGTTCACAATTAAGCATTAAAAAGTTATATGAAATGATCCTTATATTTTATATCTCTGGGATTTTGGAAAAACAGCAGAATAATAAACAAAAAAGGGAAGGTGGTGATACTATTGACCATAAAACAAATACCATTTGGGGAAATAATCTAACACAAGGCTTTGTTGAAACTAGTAGGCATGGTTGTTTCATGCGTAAACATACTAATTTTGACTTGGCTACACACAGATGCCATTTAGAAATGATTTTTTTTTGAGTAATTTAGATTTAGGATGGACTCAGCTTTCCCTGATCTTTTTGCTTCACAACTGCTCTGAATTCGAAACAGGTCCACTGCTTTTTACTGACTTTAAGTGCAAGACAGTGTTCCAGAATGTTTCTGAAAATAGGGGAAAGCTTTCAAATTCTATTCAATATCCTCTGTTTAACACGGACATGATGCATTCATCCAGTATGATTGTGGCCCATTCTTCTCTGAGAAACACAAATGTTCTCCCAGAGGAGGAGAAGGCATTTGCTTTTTCTGTGTTTGTACAGCACCTAGAACAATGGGGTTCTGGTCCATGACTAGGGCTCATCAACATTGCTGCAATACAAATATTAATAGAGTCCTGAATTTGGGAGCCTCTCTTGATCTTTTGCAGGACCTTGTGGTGATCTTCCTCAAAAACGAGATCTCATCAGAGAAGCAGAGGTAGAGGTACAGGCCTCCCTAATTTTTTAATTTTGGAGGTGGGGTGTTAACTTATGATGCCATCCAATGTATCCCAAAAAGGCTTCTCCTTTAATGAAGCTTTCCAGCTGCTTTGTACTGCCTGACTGAAGCAAAGAGACTGGAATTGGAGCTGGGGATACTGCCTTTTGTATTGCAAATGGGGTGACAGAGCATGAAGTCAATGACCCTTCTACAGTTTTTACCACAAACCCTTTTTATCTGCCTCAAACATGCATGGTATTTGAAAGTCCACCGACAGAAGCCTGCCGAGTCTAATCAGCTGATTAATTAGTGATGAACAGCATAATGATAAAACCTGCTCTAATTTTATAGTTCACTTCTCTTCTTAAATATGAGAGAGTAGTTCTAAAAAATCCTGCCAAATTATGGCTGCTATTACTTATGCCAAACATCTTCTTTCAAATTTTATAATGAGAAATACACAAGTGGGAAAAATGGATCACTGATGAATATGGTAGATACTCTTATCTTTTAAAAATAAACCAGAAACAGTGGGAAACCAGTTAGACAGCTATCCCTTGAATCCCGACAATTTAATGAGGAGAAAAATACCAATTTAAATGGCTAAGTGTCAAGTTTGAAAGGGATAGAAAATCTTTTTGAGAAGAGACCTATTTCAGATGTAAAGATGAAATACCAAGGCTGCTCTCCAATATGGAAAACAAAAGTTATGTGTAGGTCCACATGTTAATATTTCTCCAGTCCTTGAACAACTAATGCAGTTTGATTTCCTGTCAGCTTCCCACTTTATTTCTTTGTCAGGGTTGTGATTAGAAAGGAGATCAGCAGGAAAAGTGTCCGTTTTTTCCTTCTAGAGTTAATATGCTTTTCTGTGCTCTTATGCTTATAATAGTTTAATAATGAAGATTTATTAATAGTAAGATTTAATTTCCCAAAAGAAAATCGTTGGTAAAAGGAAAGGTCATTAGAATACAATGAATCTGCCTTTAGCCTTGTAAGTGGGAGAAGACTGATGATTTGACTCTATTTGGTGAACTAAGTGAATGATTCAAGTTAATTTATATGATATATTCAGGTAACATATTGGTGTCTTGATAGAGTTGACAATGACTTTATAGCCAACACAGTGTAAAAAGTGTGTATCAGAGGAAGGTAAGGTGTTAATTTAGAAGTAACTCTGGGATTTTCTCCCCATCTAGTTGAGGGGAAAAAAACAGATAACTTATTCATGTGTAGGGCTTCTGATTTTTGGTTTTAATTGATAAGCATCGGTAAACACCCCATATACAAAAAAAAAAAAACCAAAAAACAAAAACAAAAAATAACAACTTGGTGTTTATCCAATTAACACTGGGCAAACACTGGAAATATTTACTTTGTATCTAAGGGCTTGTCTACATGAAGCGATAACATGGGCTACAGGGGTGAGATTTCTAAAGTATACTGACACATTGGTCATTAATTGGTCTGTGTAGACCCTAAGTGTCTCGTAGTGTGCTTTAACCTAGTACTCTTTGAAAGAGTACTAAGGGTATGTCTGTACTGCGACTGGGAGTAAGCCTTCCAGCTTGAGTGAACAGACTTATGCTAGCAGGGCTTGAGCTTGTATGCTAAATATAGCAGTATGGACGTTCTGGCTCAGATGAAAGCTCAGGCTCTTAAGCCTAGGGGGTCAGATGGGGTTAGAGCCCAAGATTCCACCTGAGCCAGAATGTCCACATTGCTATTTTTAGTATATTAATTTTGAGCCACACTTAACGCGAGACTTGCTCAAAGCTTTTGATAGCCATATTAGAGCATTTTAATTTCTTTTGCATTGCCGCCTTAGTATCTTTGTGAACTACAGCACATACAGGCGGGAAGGCTACAGTAATATTTAAGGTTTCCATAAAGCAGATTGCTGCCCACTGTTACTGTAAGTAGCAGATCTAGGATTTTACATTTGTGGGCATTAGTATGGAAACTAGTTGCATTGTGTGATATCTAATGGTTTACACAAGCAATAGCTTTATATCCTGGCTGTTTTCCAAAGCAATTGATTGAATTTCTTACCAATTAGTTAATGTATGGGGTCAACTCTCAATGAATAAATATCACAGGTAATTCATTCAAATGGTTCTGTAACTGTGGTGTGCTAAGACTTTTTCAGGTATACAAGAATGGAACTAGAATATTCTCTTTCAGCCATAGTCACAGGGAGCATAGAAAATATTTTAGCAATATGTGGCTACTGCAAAACAATATTGGAGACCAAGATTTGCAATCACTAAATTTCAGGAAGGACTCCTGAAGGTTACAAGGTACTCATCGAAAATTTTGCAGCACTCATCCATCAACTCCTCATCTTGTTGTATTTAGTTGAAAAAACAAGGGACGTCCCAGAACTGTTGGCAACCCTAATTAGTTCTAAAAAAAACACCCTTTATTGCACTAACTCATTGATTAACAGAGAAATGTCTATAGGCAACTTTTTAATAAACTGTTGGGAATTTACTCCATTAGATGAAAACCACCCCATTCTTTAAAAATTTACTCCATTAAAACTAAATAGGCTGTTTTAAATTATCAGCTTATTGTGTAAAATATACATTTTTAAGGACTCTGAGTCCTTAAATTTACTCTTCCATTTAAAAATAATTAAATTAGTTAATTGTTTTTTCTTAAAGTCAAGAGAGTGGTCAAAGAATCATGATATTTCAGTCTATTCCATACATGTACTTCTAGATTTTTTGATGTCTTGCTGGACATGGTTATTTAGAAAGGTCTGAGATTTTTCTCATCCCAAATGACTGACCAATATTTTAAAACTGCGCAACCTCAGCAAGGGAACTTGAATAATAGCTGCCTTTTAATTTAAATGTTAAGTGATGTGCTGCCAGTTCCTTTAGAACTGAATGTTAAAAATAGCATAAAAAGTTTAACATTTACAACATGATAGTGGGCAAGTATACGATATATAAAAAGGCACACTTAAATCATACAATGGATTCTGTTAGCAGTAGGTGGACAAATTAAAATGGTTTCTTTAAGATGACTATGCACTTATAATGGTGTAGCACAAGGTAGATGCTGCACCATTATAAGGGGGCATAGGTAATGTATCAAAGATTATTGGGTGTCACAGTTTTTGCAGTTACTCTTAAGGGTTATCATCACATTAAGAATAGATGGTCACAGAACTGCACTTGGGAAGCCAGTTTATAGAATAATTTTGTAGCTGATTCGTCATTTGAAGGGTTGTCAAACTCAGCAAACGTTGTCCAGTTTTGAGGCTGGTGATATTCAGGCTTGTTTAGGCATATCTGATTTAAAGTAGCTGCTCTGCTTTGATTTAGTTGCAGTTTCAGGCCAGTGGAACCTGTCAGACCTTAGGCAGCTGGTTTGCATAACAAATGCAGAATTCTGCCTTCATTGAATTCTTGCTGTTTTGCTAAGAGTTACACACACAGACCTGAAGTGATTTGGAATCTGACCTTAGTGAAGGTGCAATAGAGGTCATTTTTGAAGCACTTCGTTGGACATACTGCAATTAGGTTTTTGTTCTAATTGCTGAAAGAGGACAGATCATTACAGTGTATGAGGTCAACAGTATTCATTTAAAAACTCTCACTTTCAGTGCAGTGCTCTAGAATAAGGATTGGAGTGTGTCATGTTATACTGCAGTTTATCTGCATGACAACATTAATAATCAGGTTAAATGGGAAATTCAATGTCACTGACCTAAAAGTTATTTCTTGAATTCCCCCCCCACCATCTCTTGTTTTTTCCTTCTTTCTTTCCTTCCATCTTTGACTCTGCCTTCATACCATTTTTCTTTTTTTTCCATTCTTTTCTAGGGATTTCTTTTAACTTTTTTGTAGTTCCTATGGCTTCCCTTTGTCTTTCTTTGTAAAGCAACATGGTCATTCCTCTCGTTCTCTGTTCTTTCATATTCTCCTCTTCCCTCGTCAGCTGTCCACCATGTCTTGCTGACTCTCCTCCTTTGCTGCTTCCTTCTCCTATTTCCTCACTTAGCTCTAGACACTAATGGCCCAAATTCTCAACTTTGTGTTTCCTGATAGTCTGTCTGTTGCTCTGACCATGTCCTTTCCTGTCAATTATTTCTTTATTTGAGGTATCTGTTCCCCCACCCCCAAACACTCACTTTCTTGCTCACCACCTGCTCCTTGGTTCCTCTTCCTTCCTGGGCTCTTCTCTCCCTACTTAAAAGTTCCTCCTCTCAGTTCCCTGGGGTCTGTCTGCACTTCCAACCCCACTTCCAGGAGTCTCTCTCTCTCTGTGTTGCCTGTCTGAGATAACTATGCTGATTCCTCCAAAATTTCCCAGTGGTCTCTTCTCTGCCCTTGGATTCCCCCTTTCTGCATGATGTTTTCTCAGTCACATTCTCCCACATTAGTGAAATGTTAAAGTTTGGGGGAGGTGAGTACTAAGAGCTCTGCTGCCTCCCCATTTTCCCTCTGCTGGTCCAATCCCTTTTGTGGTCTGCACTGAGAGACCTGGGGGAGGGAAAAGCAGAAATTGAGATGAAGGAAGTGTCTTCAAACTAGACAAGCAATGTAACTGTGATGAAAAAGATCTAGCCACTTTTGTTGTATCAGACTCTAGCATAAATAGTGACATTTATGGGAAGGTCAGTGTAATGTAAACTTTCATTGACAACCAATAGTTATCATTTTCAGGTAATAGATTAGCAGCCCTTTTTTACTTCTCACATTGCAGATTTGTAAGCGTTAAAAATTTATCATGACAAAAATACAAAACAGCATTAAAAAGGTCAGTTATTTGAAGTATAGAAAATCTGAAGTCCCAATGTGTAGCCAGCAGATTCTCTTTTACATCTGTTTATCACAGTCGTGGCCTGAGATATGCTGCCAGTACTCTTTCAATCAGTCTATGGTACAGAGAAGGAAAGTACACTTCTCTTTGCTGCTGATTGCAACTGAGATACTGTTAGAGAAGAAGGGAAGGTCTTGAAGTGCAAGTATTTAAAAAATGGAGGATTAACGGTCATATTTCTGTATTTAGGTTGGGTTTATAATTGTTTCATTGCATTATCCTTTTAGAGTCTCTCGTTTGCTATTCAGAAGGTTGATGAAGTTTTCTAATCAATTATTGAGCTTTTCTTTCTTTTTAAACGTGATCTCCCAGCCAGTGTTCAGCTCTCAGAGGGACAAATGGGTGCACTGTCCTGATCAAGGAATAATGAAATTACAAAACCTGGTTTCTTTTCAGATTAATAACACAAGTCTTCCTGTTACCTCAGTAGAAAGATGGGCTTTTTCCAATACAGTCAATGCTTTTTGTCATTGGACTAACTGAGTTGCTGTAAATTAGGCAGTTAGCCTTCTTAGTTTATGGTTAACTGCAGTAAACTATGTGCACTTCACATTTACTGCAGAGGAAGAACTTTAGGCCTGGTCCTGCACCACTGAAGTCAGTGGGTGCAAACTCAAACCCTGGGTACATGATCTCAGGACTCCTGTGTCCTGGATTTGGGGAAGTTGAGGCATCATGGACGGAAATGAGTGTTAATGTGCCTACAGATCTTGCCAGTAGGGCCAGAGGTTGGCCTTGCAGAGGATGTTAGAAGATGTTACTTGTGTTCCAGGTAAGAGGGAAAGTGCTATCCCTACCAAGCTACAGAGGCAGGAAGGGGAAAGGGAACCTTTGGATGAAATGTATAAAATCGTAAATTCTCTGTTCCTTTGTAAAAGTAATTTTTTAAACTTTTTATTACAAAAGATTTATGCCTAACCAATAAGGTGGGAATAACCTGTAAAATTGGGCACCTTTGCTGAGTGATCACCAGTTGGTAAACAACTATTTTAAAAAAAGGAGGCCTGTGGTTCAGACTCACTATGGTGATGATCCCTCTGTCCCCTCTCATACAAGCAAAACCGGAAAAGCCCTAGCACATCGGTAACATATTTCACATGTAATTCTTGATAACAATAACTGAAACAACTCCCTTTAACCAGAAAAGTGTGACTGTAAAGCATCTTTTTCTTGGTATTTTGTGCATTATTTCTCCTATATTATATTAAATATATATCTCATGTCTGTATCATGTCACTGATGCATAAAAATATCTGATCACCGGAAACTCTTAGATTCTCTTTGTTGTTTTGAGCCTTATTGGTGTCATGCAACTCACAGCCAGTATCAGGTGTAATTTTCCCCCCTCTATCTATTGTTTACTTAAAGTGTGGTAGCTTAGTGTCAAATGGCTGAATACAGTTTGGCTATCTAGGGATTTCTTTTCAGTGGTTTCCTCCTGAGTCATTTTTCCAGGTTCGTTCGTTCGTTCTCTTTCTTGTATTATTATTTGCACCTCAAATATTGGCCAAAAACAAATAAAGACTTAAAAGAATGGTAGGAATAGGCCATTAATTGAAACAATGAGAGTCCTGTAGCACTTTAAAGACTAACAGATTTCTGCAGGCATAAGCTTTCGTGGGCTGCAGCCACTTTGTCAGATACATGATGTGCTACAGGACTCTCGTTTTTGCTGTATACAGACTAACACAGCTACCCCTCTGGAACTTTTCGCCATTAATTGAGTTTCACTTATGATAGGAACAAAAAAAACTGATTATAAAATACAACCTAAGTAAATTCACTGATTATATCAGGCCCTTTAAGTTTCTACAACTCTTTAGTATTATGTGCTGAAGAATTACTAACTGCTGCAGAATTTCCATTAATTGTAACTAGATGGAAAAAGAGACAAACCATCACTTCATAATTTGGAGCCAGCCCTTTGACCATCTTGGTCCCAGTCCCACTGGCCTTTGAGAGCCATATCAAGGTGAAGCCTAGAAGAGGAGTGAATTTTAAAATGGTAGTGACATCAGAACATATTCCTCAATTTTAAAATAAAATTATGTAAGTGCTTGTTAAAGAACACGCCTTTTTCAGCAGCTAAGAGTGCCTGGGAGCATAGGCAGCGAGTTATATGGCCTGTGGTGCTCATGCTCCATCAATACTCAGGAATGTGGGCCCAGCTCCACCAAAATCTCTTTGCTGCTGGGGGGCCGGCAGCAGACCATCCAGTGGTGCTCAGCCACGCAAAGGCAGAGCACAGCAGCGCCCAGGATTGCCCAGCCGTTCTGCCCTCCTCCTCCCCACCCTGGACACTCACACAGCAGCTGGTCAGGAGCTGCTCTGGTGCCAGCCCCATCCCCAGGCAACATTGTGGCTGCTACCCCTTCTCAGCCCCACCCCCTCCGGGCCCTGCCCCTCTCCCAGGTGGGCCCAGTACCCTGGCAAGAAGCCACTAGTGCCCCAAGCAGCACGGGGGCTGCCCCCACCTCCCAGCTCCATCCCTCTCCCCATGAGCCTAGCTGGCATCATCCCTCCGGGGGCTTACAAGGCACATGGGGGGTGGGACTTGGACCACTTTTGGGCACCACCAAAAATTATACAAACCTGGCACCCATGTTTGGAAGAGAGAAGGGATGGAGGAAAGAAGTGTTCATTAGGTGGTGGGAAGTAATGTTACACCTTTTAGTCATTCATAGAAAATATTTTTAAAAATGTCCTGTTCTCACTCTCACTTTTCCTCCATTCTCCATCAATCATCTCTAGGTTATGAGCTTTTGTGTAGCCAACTGTAACCTGGCAATGTGATGTAATTTGTAATGCACATGTCAGCTGTGAGTTAATCATAGAATCACAGAAATGTATGGCTGGAAGAGACCTCAGAAGATCAAGTCCAGCCCCTGTGGTGAGGCAGGTCCAAGTAAACCTAGACCCTCCCTGACAGATGTTTGATGGGTGTTTGTCCAACCTTTTCTGAAAAATCTTCATGGATGGGGATTCCACAGCCTCTCTCGGAAGCCTGTTTCAGAACTTAACCATGAGGATAATTAGAAAGTGTTTCCTAATATCTACTCCAAATCTCCCTTGCTGCTGATTAAGCCCATTACTTCTTGTCCTACCTTCAATGGGCATGGAGCATAATTGATCAAGGTCCTCTTTCTTAAATAACCTTTAACACATTTGAAGACTTCTCAGGTCCCCCCCCAGTCGTCTTTTCTCAAAACTAAACATGCCCAGTTTTTTCAGCCTTCAGGTTTTCTAAACCTTTTACTACTTTTGTTGCTCTTCTCTGGATCTCTTACTTTCTCCACATCTTTCCTAAATTGTGGCATCCAGAACTTGGCACAGTACTCCAGCTAAGGCCTCACCATTACAGGTAGTTTGGGATAGTTACCCTCTGTGTCTGACATGACACTCCTGTAAATTCACCCCAGAATATTAACCTTTTTTATAATTGCATCACATTGTTGGCTGTCATTCAATTTGTGATCCACTATAATTCTTAGATCCTTTTCAGCAATACTATCACTAACCTGTTACTCCCCATTTCATAGTTACATATTTAAATTTTTGTTTTTCCTAAGTATAGTGTCTATATTTCAATATCATCTTGATTTCAGACCAGTTCTCCAATTTGTCAAGCTTCTTTTGAATTCTAATACTGTCCTCCAAAGTACTTGCAATCCTCCCAATTTGGTGTCATCTGCAGATTTTATAAGTATGCTATCCTTTACGTTATTCAAGTCTGTAGGCCAGCGGGTGTGCCGTGCCGGTTGCGGCGGCCCTTCCTGGGGCCCAGCCGCTGTGGAAGGTCCCTGCACCTTCCTGAGACAAATGGGGAATTAGTCACAAGCAGTCTATTGCCCCGGCCCTCTGGCAGGGCGGGCAAGCAAGCAGTCTAATATAGGGGTGGAGGAGGGTTCTGGAGGTTCGCCAGGGACAAAGGGGAAGGGGGAGGGGGACAGGCCCACCCGACTCCACTGCGTCCCAGCCCAGGGCCCTAACAGTGGCAGAGGCGTTGCCACTGTGCCTGCGGGGTCCTCCCGCAACACGCCAGCGGTGGCAGGCCTTTGGCCGCAGCCACAGTCCGGGCTGCCCCCTGGGCTACTTCCTCTCCTCCCGTCCCAGGTACCTTCCTCCTCGTGGTCCATAGGGTATACTGCTTGGGGAAGACTCAGCAGGCCCTCCTCGTTGATGGGTAGCAGGTTGGGGAGCTCCTCAGCGAGGGGCAGCTCGTCCAGGTCGCAGGTCTCCGGGGGTGCTTTGGCTTCTGGCAGCTCCTCCAGGTCCGGTCCTGCCTCCGAGGGTTATGCTGCAGGTAGCTCGTTGAGGTCGAGCCCCGCCACGGGAGGGGCTTCCCACCCCAGTGGGTCCGGGGGCTCGGCCCACTCCCTGGTGTCTGGGGGCTCCCAGCTCTTTGGCTCAGTGAAAGCCCTACGGAGGGCCTCGGCCCGGCTGGGCTCAGGCTGGTGCTGCAGCTGGCGGGAAGGCACATCTGTACCCACTGGCAGTCTGCCCCTGACTGAGCGGCGGGCCCTTCCTTTTATCCCCTTCTCCCCAGGGGAAGTCCCGCCCTCCGTGGAGGGGATTGGCCAGCCGTCTGTGCCTATCCCAGTCTGTCTTCTGGGTTGACGGACAGACTGGGGTTTTACCTTCCTGTGGGCCTGTGTTTGGGGAGGCAGCCCTTCCTGGGGCCCAGCCGCTGTGGAAGGTCCCTGCACCTTCCTACAAAGTCATTAATGAAAATATTGAATAGTATCGAATCCAGGACTGACCCTATTAGATACACTGTCCCAGTTTGCCAGTGACACATTGATGACTACTCTGAGTGTCATCTTTCAACCAGTTGTGCACACTCCTTTAATTTCACTTCAGTAATTTCATCTTAACTGCATTTCCCTACTTTGCTTATGAGAATGTCATGTGGGACTCTGTCAGAAGCCTTACTAAAATCAAAGTATATCATATCTACTGCTTTCTCCCTATACACTAGGCCAGTAACCTTGTTAAAGAAGGAAACGGGGTTGGTTTGTCATGATTTGTTGTTGACAAATACATGCTGGCTCCTCCTTATAACCCTGTTACTAGCTGCTTACAGATTGATTGTTTAATAATTTGTTCTAGTATCTTTCCAGGTATTGAAGTTCAGTTGGCTGGTTTATAATTCCCTCTTTGTTTCCCTTTTTACAGATAGATACTAAGTTTGCTCTTCTCCATTCTCTGGAACCTCCCCTTTCCTTCATGAGTTCTTGAAGATAATTGGTAAAGGTTCCAAGATTACTTCAGCTAGTTCCTTAAGAACCCTAAGATGTATTGCATCAAGCTCTGCTGACATGTAACTTATCTAAATGTTCTTTAAACTGTTCTTTCTCTATTTTGTCCTGAGTTCCTTCTCCCTTATTGTTAATATTAGTTGTATTGAGTATCTGGTCACCATTAATCTTTTTAGTGAAGACAGATGCAAAATAGGCATTAAACACCTCCGTTGTCTTGATGTCATCAGTTATTAGCTCTCCTTCCCCTCTAAGTAGAGGACCTAAACTTTCCTCCATTTTTCTCTTTCTCTTAATGTATTTAAAGAACCTCTTCTTATTGCCCTCTGTGTCCCTTGCTAGGTGTAACTCATTTTGTGTCTTAATCTTTCTTGCTTGTGCTATTCGTTTGTACTTGTCCTCAGCAATTAGTCCAGGTTTCCACTCTTTGTGGGATTCTCCTTCTCGTTTTCAGGCCATTAAAGAGCTCCTGGTGCAGCCATATTGGCATAGTTATTCTTCCTGTCTTTCCTTTGCATCCAGATAATTTGCAGTTGTTCATTTAATATCGTCTCCTTGAGAAACTACCAGCACTGCTGAACTCCTTTTTTCTTTTAGATTTTCTTCCCCTGGGAGCGTACCACCAGTTCTGAGTTTGTTAAAGTCTGCTTTTTGGAAGGCCATTTGTTCTTATTCTGCTGCTCTCACTCCTTCCTTCCCTTAGAATCCTGAAATTATAATTTTATAATTGCTTTCACCCAATTTGTTTTTCACCTTCAGATTTGCAATTAATTCCTCCCTGTTAATCAAAATCAAGTTTAAAATGGCTGTCCCCTGGTTTACTTCCACTGCTTTCCAAAACAAAGTTTGTCCTCAAATATTCTAAGAGCTTATTGGTAATTTTCTGTTTTGCTGTTTTACTTATCCAACAGATGTCTGGGTAGTTAGTCCTCCTTACTACCACGCCTTGTATATTTCTGTTGTTTATTCTAGAAATGCCTCGTCCACCTTCTCTTCATGATTTGGTGGAAGTCTACCATTATGTCACCCCTATTTTTTCCCCTTTTATCTTTACCCAGAGACTTTCAACTGGTCTGTCTCTCACTTCTTTCTGAACCTCAGGACAAGTGCGCATATTCCTGATGTGTAATGCAACATCTCCCTTTTTTCCTTGCCTGTACTTGAACAAGTTATACCCTTGTATACCAATATTCCAGTCATGAGATTTATTCCAACAAATCTCTGTGATGCCAGTGAAGTTATAATGTAGTTTATGTACTAATAATTCTACATCTTCCAGTTTATTCCCCAGTACGTGTTGCATTTGTGTATAGACATCTCAGATGTTGAGCAGATTCCTCCACTGATTTAATTCTTGTTGTCCCTATGAGCCTCTTGTAATTTTCCATCTGCCCTCACCCCCATAATATCTAACCCTCTGTTAAGGTCCCTTTTTTTATACTAACCTCTGGGCTTTTGTCACCTAGCCCCTTTGAATCTAGTTTAAAGCCCTACTCATTAGGTAGGGGAGTAAGTCCATGAAGATGCTTTTACACTTGGTCAGGTGGACCCCATCTTTTCCTAGCAGTCCTCCTTCCTGGAACAGCATCCCATGCTTGGTGAATGGGAAGCCCTCCCATCAATGCCATCTACTCAGCCATACGCCCATCTCTAGGATGCGTCTGTCCCTGCTTGGGCCAGTACCCTGAACTGGGTGGATGGATGAGAACATAACTTGTGCTATTTGCTGGCTATATTTAGTTTTAAAATGTTGCTTCTAATTTTTGTCATGCTGGAGTGATGTCTTAATATCAGTACTACAGTGGGAGAAATGTAACTCTTCATACCATTCGTGTGTGTGTTCCATCCCAGTTCGTGTTTTATATCTTTGAAATTAAAGGGTTAATTTAACTTATGAGCAGTGAACAATTTAATGGTTATGCAATCTGAGATTCAGTAGCTAACAGATTCTCTGGGAAAAGGCATGGGCAGATGACTATTTAATGATACCGTATAGTCCCACTTAACAAAGAAAACATGATCTTCCTTTCTTCACACGGATGCCAAAAGAGGTCTCTGAGAAGAGACTACAATTTTCCTGCTAATAAATTATACAGTATATAAGTGGTGCAAGGAGCAGCTTAATTCAGTCTGTTTGTCCCTCTTTTTTGGTAGAGGAAAGGGGAATGCACAAAAACAGAAGCTATTCCATCTTTTACATAGAATTCAGAACCAAATTCATAGCCTGCCTGCTCCTTCATTACATACTGGTATCTTAACTGTGTGTAACTTCACATCTGTCTACAGAGAGCAATCCAGCAGCAGAAGTCGGCAGTTGTTATTCTCCCTGTGAATTGGCTGGAGAAATGTGGTCTCTTTGAGTGAGGGTGACCTCCTTAGAGTTTTGATTCTTGCTCTTTCTTCTCTCTAGAATTGCACCATAGGGCCAGGTCATCGTATCTTCCTGCAGAATGAGAATTTCATTTTCTCCATATGGCCATTTACTAAAAGGGTTACCAGATGGACTGTGTCAGAAGCTGGTAGTTCTCACTAGAAATATAGCACTTGCATTTTCACAGATCCTGAAGTCTTATGGATTTTATCTTTAAAATGTATAGTGGCATGTCGCATTTTTTTACGTGCCTCATTTCCCACAGGGCAGGAGTGAAAGAGTGAAATAACTTTCTCAAGTCAATCTTCCCCATGCTAATCATATCCCTTGTCTAACACAAGCTGTGCTGTCATAAGAAATCATGTTTGTAATGATGGGGAGGTTTCTGGCTTCTGGCAATCATCCAGCTAAATCACTTAATTGTGACAACTTGTGTTCTTCAAAAAATTACAGCTCAAAAATGCTAAACAATCCCAACAGTAGGCTTAAATCTATTAGGGCTAGCTGGTGTGTGTGATATCCACAACTAGGAGAGAGAATTTTTCTCCATTTGATTTTTTAAAAAAATAAATAAATGTGCACCTGAACTGCAGGATTGCTTCCTTCTTTGATTCCCACTCCTAACATGTCTTTTGATGACAGAGCAGTTCGCTGCTAAGTGAATTATGCACTTCGGATATATATTTTTCAAGTGGAGAGGGAGCAAATTTAATATGCTGTACTTTAATAAGCCATCTCAAATGATTAATACAACACAATGCTGCACTATAAGGGCTTATTCCTGCTCTAATTGTAGTCAATGGAAGTTTTGCCCATAGGGCAAATTTTACATGTACACTGCTGTAGAAATATTTACCACAGACAAGATCTTTAGAAAGCACTGATCACTTCAATTGGTAAATTACATCTGTCACAGAGCAAAATCCTGGGATATTGGGAGCACATTTAGGGTGGTAGTGTGCTGGTTAGACAACAGACTCTTTTTCCCTAAGGGAGTAAATCATGATTTTTAGTGATTATAGCCAGAAATGTACATTTCTGACATCTTGACTATAAGAATAAGAGCATAACAATTTGCAACTTTTTTATAAATTTAAAGAATAGGAGTGAATTTATTGCTTATGACATGAGACTAATAGCTTGAGGCAGACCGGTGCTATGTAAGTGTTTCTCAATCCATTGTATCTCAATTCCCTTTTTTTAATATATTGCTGCTTCCCGGTGCCGGTTCTTCTTTTAACTAACATGGGCAGTTGTGCCAAATGGTGTGGTTATTGGCTGATTTCACAACTGCACAAGGCTACCAAACCCCTCTTAACTTTTGACCTCTGCTATATTTCAGGCCTAAATTAAATCTGTTTAGCGGAAAGGCCATTGCAATAATTGACCCACTTTTTAGCCTTCCTGCTCCATCTGGTCTTTCTGCTCTCTCCACATACAGATATACAAATATTATACCTATTCTTTGGGATAGGAGTAGAACCTCATGGTCATAGAGTTTAAAGCCAGAAGGGCCCACTACATCATCTAGTGTGAACTCCTCTATATCTCAGGCCACCAACGCCACCTTGCAACTGCACACTAAATCCAACAGCCAAAATGACACCAACTATTACAACCCATAGGAGACTAGACTGTTCTGTGCCACAAGCAGAGAATAGGAGGGACTTAGTTGCACCAGTGCTTGAGTATGAGTTTTCAGCCTGCTCAATAATGTTTTTACAGAAAAAAAATTGTATCTGAAATAGCTGCTTCTGCGGGAAACTTCTATTCTTCGTCAAGTGCTTGCTCATGTTCATTCCATTATGGGTGTGTGCATGCCTCCATGCACAGTTACCAGAACATTTTTCCCCTTAGCAGACCCTGTAGGGCTGGCTTCGGTGCCCCCTGGAATCCTGCACACATGCCACAGTATATGAGGCGCTGCCAGCCCTACGTCCCCTTAGTTCCTTCTTTCCGCCCATCATGGTTGCTCGAACTGCCTTTACTTGCATCGCAAGTGCTTCATTTCCCATTGTTTGAACTCTTGTTGTTTGTGTTGATTAGGTAGTTAGATGAAGTAGCTGTTAATAGTGGTAGTTAGATACTTAGGATAGCCCTGCCTGGGACTTTGTCGAGACCAGGGTATGCCCCAGTCACTGGGCTTCAAACCGTGTCACTCCTGCGGGAAGGCTTTCCCCCTCAGCGACCCCCATGACAGCTGCCTGAAGTGCTTGGGGGAAGCCCATCGTAAAGAGAAGTGTTTGATGTGCAAGGTTTTCAAACCCAGGACTCAGAAGGACAGAGAAATCTGTTTGAAAGCCTTGCTTATGGAAGCAGTGTTCTGTCTGGCCTCCGAGCCAACCTGCTCTGTTTCGGGATGTGGGGTGGGTACAGAGTGCACCGTCGGCCCTTGCCCTGACTCGCACCATGCATCATCTCTGGTTCCGAAGAAGCGGAAGCAGTGCTCGGAACATGGTCACTCCCCCACACTGTCCAAGTAGGTTGGGTTGAGCACTGAACCACACTGGGGTCAGACCAAGGAGACCTGCTCACATCTCCAATCGGAACCACCCCCGACTTCTGAAAGGGGAGGAGCCCCTCTACACCTGCTGGCACTGTCGACACCGGAGGCCTTTCAGGTGGCAAGAGCCTCATTGGCCTTGCCTATGCTGCCTCCATCCTGACCTCCACCAAGGGAGAAGGGGATAGTGTTGCAGGGGAAGCCCTGAATGGCTCAGGAGATCCCCGGTGTGGGGAGGAAGATCTCTGGCAGGCCGGTTGCCTAGGGTGGAGCAGTGCCACTCCTCTAGAAGTCATTCCAGGTCGCAGTCGTCAGGCTAACCTGCACTGAGGCAGGAAACAGTGTCTCCCTCCCGATGCCAATCTCGATCCTGGCACCAGGAGAAGGGCACCTCAGGAGGCGGCACCAGTCGCGGTTGCCTGCGGGAGGTTGCTCCCCAGACAGAACCCACTGTTCCTGCTCTCCAGCACCGAAGAGTTTTCCGGCACCAAGGCAGCGCAGAACCCGGTTGCCGGAGACAGACTTGGCACCAAGGAGTTCACCCACACCAAGGTGGAGCCAAACCCTGTTGCTGAAGTCGGCACCGAGAGGCAAGCAGCGCCACAAGTCCTCCATACTGAGATGACACTCTGGAACATCCAGCTCCTCAGAGCACGGTTCTGTGCACCGGCACCAGTCATGGCATTGACGTCAGACCTTGTTGTCATCGAGGTCAGTGGCATTGAGAGGACACTCTTCAGAGAGATGATGCACTGACAGATTGGGGCACCACTCCCCCTGGGCTTGGTACCGCACAGTGGGCGCTCTGAGACAGTGTCACCGGGATCTTCTGATGGTGCCTCAGTGTCCTCACAGGGGAGTAGTCGCAGGGCAAGTCACCGTCTACAAAAGGTGCCAGAGTGCTTGGCGCAGGTAGCCCTGGGATGGCTTCAAGGATCTTCAGCAAAGCCGTGCTGCAGGCAGCTCATCGGTAACTCTGATCCACCTCCAAGGTATTGCTTTTTAGTCACCTACAACACTGGACAACAGAGATTTTGCTTCCTGAATACTTTTGGGTGTATCCTATGGATTTTGGGCTGCTGATTACGAAAATCATCATGAAATTTCCCTATCATGTACCGTTTTTGAAATCGCCTATATTTGTTATTTCAATTCATAATTTAAGTCTATTAAAATGTTGCCCACAATGTAAGCTGAAAAGTTTTCCATCTTGTGTCCAAGCATGCCTGGGCATGCAGTGACACTGCACCTAGTGCAAGCCACACAACATGCAGTGGGAATGCTAAGGCTTAGGCAGGGCGGATGCTGACAGGACAGTTTTAGAAAGGCTATAAAAGCATTTTGCACACACTGTTCTGTGCATTGCATTTATATCAGTTTGCATTCATTTTGATGCGCATGCTCTATGCGCATAGCATATTGTGTGTACTCTCAATAATAAAGCAATTGTATTTTCAGGAGTATTCATAATAGCAAAATGTCTCGCCAATGTCGCAACAGCCGTGATACGTTTCTTGGCAACTACAGAGCACCAAACTACGTGCAGCTGGTTGACAACATGCTTCAAGCCTACAAAACCATAAAATGCAACGTCACTAAAGATTCATTTTCTGCACTTGCATTTAGACTTCTTCCCTGCAAATCTTGGTGCAGTCAGTGATGAGCATGGTGAAAAGTTTCACCAGGACATTGCGATCATGGAAAAACGGTATCAGGGCAACTGGAAGCCATGAATGCTGACCGATTATTGTTGGACACTTAAACGAGAAGCCTCAGACACTGAGTACAAACGAAAATCATCAACAAAACATTTTAGCTCAGTTGAACTATTGCAAATCATCAACACTGTTATGCAATTAAACTCATTACATTCAATAAAAGTCAATTTCTTGTTTCTCCAAATTCTGACATGATACAAGTAGTCTGAAATTATATTTGTGTTCAGCTTCAAGCAGTCTAGCATAATCTAAAAAAATTTCTGAGGAAGCAACACTTTTGAAAAAATTTGTTGTCCAGTGTAATGGAATGGACATGAGCAAGCACTCGAAGAAGAGAAGAGGGTTACTTACCAGTAACTGCCATTCTTTGATATGTGTTGCTTGTGTCCATTCCATGACCCACCCCCGTCCCCGCTGCCGGAGTTGGCGGAAAGAAGGGACTGAAAGTGCGTAGGTCCAGAGCACCTCATACCTGCATGTGTGCAGGGCTCCAGGGGGTGCCAAAGCTGGCCCTACAGGGTCTGCTAAGGGGAAAACAGTTCTGGTAACCGTGCACGGAGGCGTGCACACACCTATAATGGAATGAATATGAGCAACACATCTCGAAGAACAGCCGTTACTGGTAAGTAACCCTCTTTTTTTCTTGTCTTTATTGCCAAAACAGCTTCACAGTGTATTTTCTAACGTTGATACGTGTGGGCAGGCAAATAACAGTTATCTTTTATGGCCAGTGCTTTTCAGACATGATCCCTGCTTCAGGAAACTAGAAGAACAATCTAGGTTACACTGTAGACAGGACATGACACTGGTTGATGTAATAGGGAAGGGTATGGAAAGGAAGAGCAGTTTATATATTGCCTAAGGGCATTATATTAATTGTTTTCATTCTGTAAGTGATGTTAGTTCCATATATTTTAACATTTAATTTATTAAATTGACTCTAAAATTGGAGGGAGGTAGTAAAAGGTGGGGTTTGAGAAGGTTTTAGAAGGATAGGTGGAGTTAAACAGTATACAGAACAAGGAGATCATTTTGGACACAGCCACATGGGAGAAGATATGGAAGCACTTAGTGAAAAATACAAATGGAGAGTGGAGGGAATTGGAGTTGGTAACGTGCAAAGCATGAGCAGGAAAATGGCAGGGAATAGACAAAATGTTGACTGGGAAAGAGTGTTGTGTAAAGCCTTGACTATCCTTATATTTATAATGCATTGTACATAATGCTCAGCAGATCCTTGAATGCATATAATGCATGTAATATAAATTGCTTATGGTAAAAGATCAGGGCTGGATTTAGACATGATCATTAATTTCTTCTCAAACATATCCACTTTCTTTTATTATTGAGACAGGTCATAGTCTTCTACAAAATACTATGTCCTATGAATTTGCAGCAATTTTTCAAGTTTGGCAGTGTGCAAGGTTTTTTTTAAAGTAGGAATAGAACCTGCTCAAAATCCAAAGCAGCTGTGGCATATCATTAGCAATCCCTAAACAACTTGCACTAAAAAAAGCTGTAGCTTCCATACTGAATTTCCATATTTGCCATTTCCATCAGGTTTATTATGAATTAGAAAAGAAGTGGTAGATTGTAAAACTGTGTTCTCATAGGCTAGGAACCAAGTCTATATGGCTGCAGTTACAAGGAAAGAAAGAGAATAAATTCTATGGGAGGAAATAAGATTAATTTTTTTCCCAGATTTATGATGAATGTTACAAACATCGTCTCTTTTCTCCAAGATGTTCAAAGGACTTTTTCCATACACTGTACTTTGTCCTCTTCTTTGAAGCCAGAAAATAGAGAGCTTGGAGGTCTTAACTTCACTTGACAGCAGACAGGACATTATATAATTGATACATGTAAAACTCTTGAACTTAGTGACACTGATTATTTTTTTATACAAGATGATACCAGAATCTTTTCTAGACATTATGCAGTATATTACAGTATCTTAAATATATAGTGAGGCAATGGAGATGGAAGGAGAATCTTCCAGTCACAGTAAAAAACAAATACCGGTACTTTACTGTTACACCCTCAAAAGAGAATTTACATTCAACTGTTATCCAATCTCTGGTAAATCAGGATGGTGAAATCCTATTCTGGAAAACCCTGGCCTGGTGTTTAGAACACTGAGAGATACATTTGAATCAAGCTGAGGTCTCTAGAACAGATCTTCAGCATGAAAAGGTTTAATTTGTATTCATGAAGATGAAAAAATGGACATCCTATTAGGAACTCCCTCTTGGGATCTAGAAGGAGCCGTTCAGCAGATGGAGCAGGATTACCTTTACAAAATCCTTGAGATTTAATTTTGTTGCTGAGGGCACCTCCTGGATTACAGTATTTTTGCCTAGCACATGGGATTATAAAAAAATATGATCTCTTTCCTCTGTTTTCTTTTGCTTGTGAAACAATCAGTTGCCAAAATTTGCAACCTAAAAAAAAATAGTCACCAGAGAAGAGAGGCCATCATGTTATTTAATTCTCAAGTATCCACTCCATTCTATTGTTGGGGGCAGGTCCAAATTTCCAAAGACTTGCATGTGAACTCAAGCTAATAGGCACACAGAAAATCCTCCCTAAATTCATGTGTGCCCCCGTACAGGCTGAAAATTCATCCAGAATTAGCTGAATTAGTTTCCTTCCAGTGCGTGTCTTCTCCTTGTATTGTCACTATCCCATGGATGAAAACCCTAATTTCTCAGCTGGATTGCATCTTAACACAGCTACAGTATACATTTGCTCTCTAAATATGCATGGTAAATATGCCGGGTTCAATACTCTTGTCTTTAGAAAGATGCTCATTCTGGGCAAACTGTGGAAAATGTGCTCTGAATGATGACCCATTGCTGAATGTTCTGTCTTCAGAATACAAATTACTCTGCAACATGACTGAGCCATCCCTTTTCAAATACATGCAGCCTGCTGATGTTTATGGTAAGGGCTGTCATGGAATCTGTGTTTTTCCAATTCCCATCAGTGGGTTTTTACAGGGGGAAACTTGAGTAAAAATTCTGTTGATGATGCACGAGAAGAAATGGAATCTGGCTCATTCCCTTAGCAGAATTGATTCTGCAGGGTTAACAGGAGAAAAGAGCAATACAGACTTACTCTTTTTTTTTTAAGTAAAGTAAGTAGGTATTACTGAATGCACAAAAGGAACATAGCTGTTGAATAGGTTGCTGCCAGTTTTACATAGCCACTTTTCAGGGTAAAATTGCACTTATGTAAACATGGAGAATTGAATTAAATATATAATAATATATTGATCTCCTATAAGTAAAAATATTATGTCCCAGAATTTAACAGAGAAAGGGTTGATGTTCACACGCATTTGCAGTCCTCCAGTTGCAGAGTGAAACATACTTTCTGTTACTGTGTACCAATTAGTTAGATATTTGTGAGTGCAATTGGTCATTTAGAAATCTAACTAGCCATTTGCGTCTGCATATACCTGGTTTGTACTTCATGCACTTGTAACTTCATGCACCAATACATGTGCACAACTGACCATATTTTTTTCACTTCAAATTTTTTTCTGAAAATTTGACTCTTTACAACATTTTAAATGTGATGAAACTACTATGTATATCCATAAATCCTAGATGGACTATGTATTGGACACGATTTAAATTTCATTTTATTATGCTAAATTCTGAGAAAAGCTGGAAATATCAGTCAAAAGGGATATTAATGCATGCAGTACCTGAAGTTTCACCACTCTGGGGAGAACATGAGCAAATTAATTTAGCTTTAAAGCTGTAATATAGTTTTGTACTGAAGTCTTTATACGTGGAAATACTGATCCACATAAATTAGATTATACTCATTATCCTAGATTACAGAGCACTGCCACTCACCAAAAAATCAGTCCTTTCAAAATGGAAATCACAATAGTTGGAAAGTGCAGTCTGTCCTTAATACATCTTATAGAGCCAGGGTTTGGTTTAGGCAATTTTAGAAAGGATTCTCTACAGAAGTTTAAAGAAAATTGATAGTGACAATAAGAGCTGGAATCCTTTTCTAGATTAGTTGTTTTTAATTGATCTAGATTTATACCTACATAAAAGAACATCATCTAGGCACTCTTAACAAACTCTTGAAAATACAGTTAATCATAGACATTAATGTCTCAGGATTACCCATGGTAGTCAGTAATATTTTGCAAAGTCCCAATCACCCTCTATTTATGTTGAGGTTTGTGGGAGTTGAAGGTGTTAAGTTAGCAATAAATAATGCAGCAGGCAGGCAGAGTTGTATGGAAGTAGATCTTAACACTGGCCTCTATGCAAACTCTATAATGGGATGAGAGGTCTGTGTTTGACTAGTAGCAACCTGGTTGCCAGCCTGCATTCCTGACCTCTAGTTGTCACACCAAACTAGTTCCCTCATTAGACTTGACCCACTTTCTCCATTCCTGCTCATTGTTCTACAGAAGGCACTAGGCACTACCTGGGAAGTGCTCAGTGCCCTGGAGGGTCAGGCCCTAAATAAAGAAAATTGGCTTTTTTCAGTCTCACTGGTGTGATCTAGCTTGTTGGTGTAAATGAAGACTCCGCCTACCTCTGTACTGAAGCCTTTAGTTATGTGAAAACTGTTTTTTCCTTATTTGTACAATACCAATGGTGTGCTAGGTGCTTTAACTTGCACTTTATATGTCTTTTTTTAATGCCATTTGGGTGCAGAAAATAATAAACAAGTGTGACGTTCCCATCTGCAATCTGGACAGGTGAATTGCTATGTCACCCCAATCCCCCTCTCCTGGAGGACATCTTACTCTGCTTTGCTGTGTGAATTCCCCCACCTGGGCAGCTCATGCACAGCCACCAGAAAGCAAGTTACTCCCAACTGAGTGAGTGCTTCTAGCCAGCCACTCATGGGATTATGCAATGGTATGACCCCAGTCACTATCCCCAATCCCAAATGCAACGCTAGGAACTGCCATTTTACAATGTTCAGTGCTGCCCACTGAACACTGCAACCTCACGTGTTCATCAGTTTATCAAAGAAATTGATACGCACCAGACTTGTCACTTCAAAAGGAGTCCTTGAACACCATAAACCAGATGCACTGCTTTAGATAAAACAAACAAACAAATTTATTAAATATAGAAAGATTTTAAGTGATTATAAATCAGAGGACTATAAATCAGATTTGCAATCAGATTTGCTTTAAGTTGATTACATGAAAGTATAACCAGAAATCCTGAAAGAATATAAAACATTCTTGTTCAGTTTGTATTTGCAGTATTGGAGAGCATTCTCTTAATGCCTTTCATGCTGCCCTAGTGAATAGCCCCTAAATTCATATAATAAACTGGATTAAGAAAGAAAATAAATTAAGCATCTAGAAAGAAGTAAAGAACTTTTAACAGTCTAACATGTACTAAGATTAAATCCTTATTGTGCCTGGAAACCATGGGCCATGTTGGGTCATAGACTTCTAAGCAAAATTCAGTGATTTTTATGCGAGCTGCTGCATAAAGCTTGATGGCACAATATAACTCTGTGCCCACATCTTCCAAACACTTACACAAGTGGTTAACTCACTATTTACCTCAATGTTCTTCACAGCATTTAAGTCAACCGGGTCTGTGTTTGCAGGATCGATGCATGGGAGCATATTGTGCCATCCCAGTTTTATGAAGTGCCTCCCATCAAAATAGAGCCAAACTCTTGTAAAGAGAATCTTTGAAATTTGGTTTAGGAGTGCACCTAATAAATACCCCTTAAATTGACCAGTCTGTGGGAGATGTCTGATTTGAAAAGAATAGTCATTCTTCATAGAGCTGACTATTAATAAAACAAACTTCCTCCACTAACAAACCAACCAACCAATCAGTCCCCAGTAAATGAACAATCCTTCTGCAGTTGTTTATCCTACTCTTTGTTGCAATAAAGTGCAGATCTTGCTTGTCTTAAGCACCTGAGGAATATCATGAGGAATAGTAATGAATGATGTTGACCCACCTCCAGGGTTTGCAAAGGGTCACAAGATACACACTGTTTGAGATGCTTGAAAAATCACTGTTAATCGTGATGGAGAAGCACACCAATTGTTTTAGAAATATAATTATTTTTATCAAAAATCTGGCCCAATACTTGAAAGAAGATAAAGAAAGAAAAAGTGACACGTTATTGAATAGTTTTGTTCTGCCGTGCTTGCTCCTACCATTTTATAACCCCAGTGCTCTGCTTCCCAGCTCATACCTGCATTACCACATTCTCCCTTTGAGTATTGCTCAGAAGCTAACCTTCTGAATGTCGAATAGTATCAAAGTAACAATATTTATTATTGTTAAATAGCAAAATCGGAAATATACTGTAGTCCAGTTTCCGCCTCCTCTTTCTTAGATGAACATGTGAAGAGTGTTTTACTAAAAGAGCAGAAGCAGGTCAGGCTTTATTCTGCCACCCACTAAAATACACAAGTCTCTTGATGCAGAATTTGCAATTTCTGAAGCAATGCCCTCCAGCTCCAGTATATGACAGAAAAGCCAGATTAGTCAACAGTCTATTTACGATATGAAGATCCTGTGTCATGCGTCTCACCCTGCACACCTGTGTAACTGGTGCTCTTAAGTAGCAAGTTAATAGACCCCTTAGAGGTGCTAAAGGAAGATGAGTTATGTAACTTTAAATGCAAATGTCAAAAAGGGGCATTTTAGCCCCCAAGTGGATGATTCTCTAGCAGATATAAAAATATTTAGTTGCTAAAAATGAGAAGCTGTGTTACTGGAGTCTTGCTTCAGCTGGGTTTATATAAACACCAAGCTGCATGTGCTTCCTGCAATTCTCAGCTCCTAAGAAGTGTTCCATAGATTTTGTATTTGTTATTAGACTCTCAATATACTCTAATTATCTCATCTCATTGGGTTCCCAGCAATGCCAACCTAGACCTCATTTTGCTGAGTTCATAGCTGATAATTCTGTCTATCTATCTACCTCCAGTGCCTTTAGGGCCTCTGGCCAGAGCCGGATTTGCAATTAGGCACAGTAGGCATGTGCCTAAGGGTATCGGCAGTCAGTGGTGGATTACCACAAGGGCTGACGAGGCCTGTGCCCTAGGGGCCTGGCCAATTTAGGGGCTCCACATGAGTGCCGGAACTCTGGCCCCACCCCTACACCTCCTCTTCCTCCTGAGGCCCTGCCCTCTGGCCCGGCCAAAAGCCAGAGCCCAGGAATGAGCATGTTCCCCCCACCTGGAGCAGGTTGAGCTGGTCACCCCAGCCCCCACCTCTCTTACCATATCCCCCCCATGTAGAGCTGGCCTGGCCAGCCCGTTTCCTGCATGGAAAAAAACAAAGGTTAGCTATAGGCAGGGGGGATGCTGAAGATGCTGTGCCTAGGAGTATGTAACACAAAGGTTAGCCGTAGGATGGTGTGCCTAGGGTATGTAGCACAAAGGTAAGCTGTAGGCAGGGGGGATGCTGAAGATGCTGTGCCTAGAGGTGTGTAAGGTGTAAATCCAGCCCTGTCTTTGGCTGCTTCACCTGGGTTTAACTTTCCACCAACCTTGCCCAGCTCTAAGAAACTATAATTTTGTAAATCAATGTCTATGTAACAGTGGATTTAAGGGTATTGACAGAATGTTTGATTTAACATTTAATATTGATGTGTGTAGCTGATGCCTTTTATAAGTCTATTGGGGAAAGTTCGCTGTTTGAAATGTAACAAAGATGGTAGGGCTGTAATAAACTGCTTTGACTTCTGTCCTTCTGCTCCCATGGAAAGTTATTTATCTTTGTCCATGGGGCAATGAAAAGTCTGAACATCTAAAATTCCCTGTTGTGCTATGGCATTGTTTTTGCAGGCCAGACCAGATGAGGATAGACTTTTAAATTGGACTGTCAAATCAGATGGTAGAAAATCAATGTGGAAGCTAAAAGTCATAGATTCAAAACCTAAAAGAATATTGATTTTCTTTCTTGTCAAAATCAAGCCAGACAAAACTCTAAAATGTAACAGAATTCTGTTTCTTTTTTAAGCACTATGAGCGTTCTTCCATCACTCATGCATTCTTGTCCAAAATACATCTAGAATATATAAAACACGGGCATTCAAGCTTGTCTCTTGACAAACGATTAAATACCCGAGTCTCTTTTTGATCCTCCAGTCTTCTGCAAAATTGCAGAAGTTTTTACTGTATTTCTATTTCTTATATTATCACTAATATGAGGAAAAAACCCTACTGTAATACAAAGTTATATCTGATTCCTGTACCCGTGTAAAAAATATTTGTTTTATGCTATATCATGGAAGTTCATCTTCTCTAATAGAAAGCGTTTGGAAAGTTAAGAATCAGTATTACATTCAATGTCTGAGGGTCGTACAAAATAATTACCATTTAATATAAAAGATGAGGTACATTTCTCTGGTTAGGTATGCTGAAGAATCATTCTTGTGCTTGAATTTCAGAATAGAATAACATTTCTTTTAAAAAGTGTTTACCAATACTTTAGGTAGAGAACTCTTGTTTTAATATATAGCTCTCATGTATACATTCTCTGCCATCCCACAAAAAATTAAGCCATGAGAGATACTGACTTCACATAGCTTACAGAAATGCAGCTAATCATATCCTGAAGTTGTGTAATCTTCAGATGTTGTTTTCATTGGTGTTTGTCAACAGTTTTGTATGATAGTTCATGTGGTTTTATTCCGCTTAACCCTGAACAATCTTCCAATGGGCCACTTAATTTAGAAGATTGAGAGTAAGTCATATAGTAGATGTAAGGCAATTTATTTTGATATTGCATTATTGTTGGGGAGCAGTGGGAGAGAGTTTTGATTTTTAACTGTTGTATACCTATAGACTGCAGAAACATTCAGTTTATTGCTATAGAAATCCTAAAACTGAGAGTTAACTCTATTAACTTGCTCCTGTGACACCACAGATTAACGTGACTGAATAATGCAGGCCATTTAAATGCAGAGTATAAAATTCCCCCTGTCCCCCCTCATCCTCCAAGCATTCATCTTTTCAACTTCTTTGATTGGGACATTCCTGTTTCTATAATCATGCTTTGATTAGCTGAAGTGAAATGGAATTGACTTCTTTTAAAAAAAAATTCAATTTAAATTATAAGGAATTTCTCCAAATAAAATTTAGATGAGATTACGTGAAAAGGTGCATTTGTGCTGAGTTGGTTTGAAATGTGTTATAAACTGTGGGGGAAGTATTACCTGTAGATACTTTGCTAGTGTGTGAAACAAAGAAATATTTTCTAGTAAATATGCTGGCATTGGCTTCCTTAAATGTATTGTAACAGAAACTACGTCTCCATCCTGGTCACCTCCTCATCAAGCAAATATGTGACTGCTTTTCAACTTTCTTCAGCTAAAAGTCTCCAAGGCAGAAATGCTTCTTAGACAAAAAGCAGCATTCTGACAGCTCCATCTCTGTCTCCCTTCATGCCTCAGACCTTCCATTTCCCTCCACCTTTTGCAGCAGTGGCTTCCTACTTGATTATGAACTCTTCTTTTTCTCCCTCACCTCCTTTGTTCACAAGTTCTGCTCATCATCATCATCATCATCATCATCATCATCATCATCATCATCTCCTTAAAAATGCTGAGGAATGCCACTGTCTCCACTCTGTCTATGCTGAAATCCTAATCTTTGGTTTACGTTTCCTTGAATATGCAGTGTTCTTGTAGCCATGTTGGTCCCTGGATATTAGAGACACAAGGTGGGTGAGGTAATAACTTTTATTGGACCGACTTCCCTTGGTGAGAGAGACAAGCATTCAAGGTACACAAAGCTCTTCTTCAAGTCTGGGAAAGGTACTCAGAGTGTTACAGCTAAATACAAGCTGGAACAGATAGTTTGTCATACGTAGTTAGCACTTACTCTAGGGGCCCATTCAAGGTGAAGTGGTGAATTAACACCCACCCGGTTAGTCCTATGATGATGCTAACTACTTATGCTAAATTATCTGTCCATCTTGTATTTAGTTATGACACTCTGAGTAACTTTTCCAGCTCTGTGTAAGCATGAAAGCTTGTGTCTCTGTCCAGCAGAAGTTACTTCAGTGAAAGATATCCTTTCACCCACCTTGCCTCTCTAATTTCTTTCAATAATCAACTCTCTTCTCTCCCTTTTCACCTTCCCAATTCTCAAATCCCCATCATAAGCAGAATGCTTCTGCCTGGCTTTTTTAAGTACACAGAGGATTAGGACCACATCAGCTGCTGGCCAGACAACTCTATCTGACCTAATTGATTCTATTTTATCTTGGATAGAGGTAGCTAATCTGTCGCGCTAAGTGTTTGTAGTACATATCAACACTATGGTGTCTAAGCAGCATAAAGTTTTTTAAAAATATTTTGCAAATATCATTCATTTTATATTCCTTTTCTGCTGGTTCCCAGCTCACTTCAGGATCCAGTGCATCTCCTCCTCATTTTGCGCCCCCCCCCATTTTAAAATACTTCGGTACTCTTTATCCCTTCCCATTGCTTATGTAATACTACCCTTCACTCCGTCCTCCTCCATAATCTCACCACTGTTGGTGTACCAGCCTTCCTTTATCTCTGTACTCGTAGACTATTCATCTTGTTTTAACTCCCACTAGAAATCGTCTCTCCATTCATATCTTTTAAGTTTGCTTGTTTGGTATTACTGTTTATATTCATAAATGCTTTTGCCTTTATAAAGTGTATAAAAGAGAGTAAAATAAATTACTGTTCGTGTATTGAGTGGAGCTCCCTTGAGCTGCTGAGAATAATGAAATGGAACACTGATTATTATATACCTCTAGCGTGATAGTGTTACCCTTTTTTGTGTGAGTAGTTAGCCAGATTTATGAGGATGTGAGTTGTTCCAGTGAAGTTGCAGTCTTTAGGTGGAGACATGTACCTGTGTTTGCAGTTGGAGATTGCTATTATTTCAGTCACTTCTCTATGTTTTTCCAAATGGAAGTTCACAGTTATGCCCAGAGGTTTAACGCAAGGTTTAACACAACTCACAATAACAGATGCATGATGTATATTATTGCATACAAAAGGACTGCATTAAAGAACATTAGGGTTGTAAAATCGAATACTCAAAGGTTAGGAAATGCCTGAATTAAAGTTCCTATGCAACTGTTGCACACTGGTCGGCATGTGGTGTGTGTCTCCTTTAGTGTCTGATTCACAGAGGATGCCTGACTGTTACAGGCTCCAGCTAAGAAACCTGCCTCTTCAACTCAAGCCATATGATTTTAGCTCTGAAGCTCCCTGATTCAGTTCCTAGTATCTGCCAAGATGGTGGCTGTCATAAAAGCTTAATTCAGCTCTCTTTTGTGTGTGCGCATATTATTATTTATTTGTATTACTTTAGTACCTAGGCGTCCTAATCATGGATCAGGACTCTACAGTGCTAGGTGCTGTACAAACACAATAATAGTCTTTAATTACATAATCCAACTCTACATATGTTGTGTGTATAAAAAATAAAAATAGTGTGAAAATGATCATTTCTGCTATTCCACTTGATTTACATGTCAGCAATTTCAAAAGACTCAAATATATAGCTGAAAAATCCCTAATAGACATACACAACATACATAGAAACATGATTAAAAATATTCATCCAAAACCAGGATACATACATACAAATATATTAAGGAAAAGGGGGGACTTCATTCTTTTTTTGGAATGTTTTAAGAGCTATTTCAAATTAAATAGCAAAATATTATAACACGTGTAAAATATGTCATCAAATTTTCCCTCTTTTTTCTTTTTGAAAGTTTCTGTGAAAGCTTAAACAATAAAAACAGCAAAATCATTGAGATTGACAACTGAATATTAACTTTTCCAACTTGCCAAAGTGATTACAATTGCAACAAAATTATAGCTCCATTGAAGAATAGAAAACACTTTTTCTAGCTGCTTATCTGCATTCACAATGAGCGAGTAATGATGCCTCCCACAAGTTATCCCTACTCTTAGTGCAATTAACTTCTTGTATGGGAGCAAGTGTTTTTGATTTCAAAGCACTTTTATGTTTAGATGCTATTGTCACGTTCCGGGGTGCAATCCAGACAGTGAAGGATTGTCACCACCTTCCCTTTAACCTTGGTCCTTTATGTGCTCTGCTGCTGTGGCTCATAGTCTGTACCCTGACAGCCAGCATACAAACATTCATTGTCTGTATGTAAAGCAGCTCCAGGTCAGCGGTCTGATTCCAGCAGCCTGACCAGATATGTGACTCTAGCATACCCTCCATCCTGAATTTACCGAAACTGTGCGCTCTGCAAGGTCCAACCCTTTCCTGGTCCATTCAGAGGAATGATCAGGTTTATCTGCTCCTCTGAAGAGACAAAAGACACAGCTTATCACTTGAAGTGGAGTTCACAATCGCTTCTGTTCAAGCACTGCACTAGGCTGGCTTAGATCAAAAGTCAAACAGCGTGATTAGCAGAAGGGGAAATGAATTTAAGTGATGCCAAATAGAAGGAATAAAGTTCGAAAGTGTTACAAAAAACTGAAAGGAAATAAACATTTCCTAGTGTTAAGACTTTAACAAACTATTGTCTAAGTGTTGGGTAAGATTCTGACCACACACTTCTTCCAGCTAGATTGCTTACCACCCCTCTGTTCAGGCTCTCTCCCCAAAGGCAAATTGCTTAGTTCCTTTCTCGTTTTAGGTGAAAGATAACCTGGGTTCTTTGCCCCTCTCCTTTTATAATCCAGTGAACTTTTGAAATGGACTCTTTGGAAGGTTACCTCCCAAAATAAAGTCAATTCAAGCTGTGAAGAAGGAGACCCGGAGTCTGGTGGTAAAGGAAGCTCTAGGCTAGTTTTCTCTTCTGCTGGAGTTTACTAAAATGCAAATTAATCTGTTCCTGCCCTCTTCTGTGCAAATGAATGGACACTTGCCATGTGATTGCTAAGTGACTCTGATGACAGCTGGCAGGAGGTGTCAGCTTGTTCTTTGTCTGGAAGGAAAGCTCTTTAACCACTCCCCAGTCTTGTCTGGTAAACACATTTTAGTTCCATATTTCCTTCATATTTCTATGGGTCCTTCAGCATTTCCATATGCAAACCATGCCAGAATATTAATAATCACTATGTTGTTAGTTTTCCAATGATGCCTTACAAGACATGCGTCACATACAGTCTGACATTAATGAATTGAGGTACACTGAACTGGTCAGGCCAGCTAAAATTAATTACCAGGAGCCAGTGAGCCTCTTGCACTGGGATCCTGTTAGAGTCACAGTCATTCACACTCAGCATTAGATGAGATTTATATAATGTTTCTTAGCCTTTTTTACAAGTTCAGAAGTTGGAAATGGCTGTAGACACCCCTCTGTGTAGTAGAGCAAGATTTAATTTTTAAAAACCCACTCATTTCTGCAGTGTGTATCTGAGCTTTTAAATCTCGCTAATCTACTTTTGAAGAGCAGAAAAAGAAATTCCCAGTATTTTCCGCAGAGCAGAAATTCAGACTTTATTAGCATGGAAAGCTACTTTTGTTTTCTCTTACACACCTGCTTCATATGCTTCCAACCAACTTTGAATAATTTGTGCTTGGAGTTTAGCCAGACTTGAATATTCCAAGGAGAGAGAAAGGGAACCAAAAATGAAGTAGTAAGGTTCCAAACCCTGCCTCCTCATGAAAATCTCTTTTCTACCTATAAAGACACATCACTTGCAACAATGGAAAACTCAAGATGAGGCACCAGTTATAATGATTACAAATTCTCTGTTTTCCTGGCTTACATGAGCTTCTCAGCACCTATGCTTTGAACTAGCGTCTCTTGACTGAGGATGTAATCTGAAAAATATATCCATGACCTTCCAAACCATTCAGGTCCAGGAAAGCTCCATGTTCTGGTCAAGCAGTAGGCTGATTTATCCATAATAGGGCTGCTGCAGAAATCCAAAATAAAAAAAGCAAACACTTCTTCAAGTGAGATCCCTGTGGGTGCTCCACTTTAGGTGTTGTTGTGTCCCGTGCCCTTGATTGGAGATCCTCTCAGCAGTATTCACCCGGGTAGCATGCAGGAGCAGTTGCTGTCTCGTGGCGCCATTGGCACATCATCTAACGCACGCACAACCCAAGCCACTCAGTTCTTTCTAAACTGTCCACGATCCGAGACAGAACACTTGTCAGCAGTTAAACTTTATTACCCTTTAGACAAATTTAGAGTTGGTTATTTAGCTTAATTTAGTCATAGTTCAGTCTTTTACTTAGTTACTTACCTAGTTTTAAAAAAAAGAGCATTCTCGTAAAAGGTTGTCCCCTAAAAGGCTTCTAAACCACGTACCAAGGAGGCAAAAGGATCCTTGGGTACAACGCACCCAGTTGCCTTCCAGGGACTTAAAATATCTTGGTCAGGAGTCAAGTGACTTAAAAAAACCTGTTCTCTTCCAGCATGGTACCACATAAACACATGGTGCAGAAACACGCTAGCTAACTGCCAACGGGTGCGACATCACCGTCATGCCCCATGGTACCCAAAAAGACTATGGTGCTGAGGGAAGCTATGGCACCGATACCAGCACCAAGACTGTCCACAGTGTTGACCATAGCCAATATGCCGATCACAGCACCGGTGTCAGCTAACGCGCCAACAACAGCACTGACCCTTAATGAGGCACCAACTGCACTGTCGGCTTCTGACACAGCACCTATCCTGGCATCGACCACTATAGCGGAGCTGATTGAGACCACGGCACCAATCTTGGCACCATCAGCCAAAAGAAAGTGCAAACAGCACCATATCAAACCGGTTCATACTTCATCCCCAAGATCTGATACTATCAATGGTTCTCCTATACACCTTGCATATGATGAGGTCTTTTTGCCCATACATCCCTTCAACTCCGATGACAGTGGTGCAGACGAAGCTCAATTTTCATCTGAGCATTCCTTCCCCACCAGACCTTTAGTAGAGTCTCGTCACTATCCCCAGTATGGAGGACACAGGCCTCTCCCTTATTATGGTCCACCATGGTTCACTCCAGTGCCATACTACATGCAGTGGCACAGCTGGGATACCTGCTCCTCCTACTCCAGGCCATATGAAAGACTTGCCAGTTCTCATGTCAGCACAACTAAATCTGTGAGACCATCGACCTCAGCCTTAGTGATTCAAGAGGGGAACAGAACTCAAACAGACACCTCTGTTGTACAGCAAGGGACTTCCCCCCCATTAATGAATCATCCTATTCACATGATGAGGCAGTCATCCCACTCGCACTGGCTGTTATAGATGATCCCAAACAATTCAATGACCTCTTCAAGAGAGTCGCTTACAGTCTAGAAATCCCCCTAGAGGAGGTGTCAGGGTCACAACATAAGCTGTTAAAGATCCTGCACATGGCAGCCCCCTAAAAAATCAGCCTCCTTATGGATGAGGCTTTGATGGAGCTGGCTAATCTAATATGGATGACACCAGCAATCATTCATCCAACCAAGAGGAATGACAGAAAATACTCTATCCCAGCCAAGAGGATGGAATTTCTATTCATTCATCCACCCCCGAATTCATTAGTTGTAGATGCAGCCAATCAAAAAGGGAAGCAGATGAACTATAAATCCACTCCACAAGACAAAGATTGGAAAAGACTTGATTTATTAGGTAGAAAAGTATACTCGTCATCCACTTTATTAATGATGGTCTCCAATTACGCGGTGTTATTGTCCAACTACAATCATAATATCTATGACAAATTGTCCCAATTCACAGATGACATTCCAGAACCTAAAAGAGAACAATATAAGAAGTTCATTAATGAAGGGCAACTCGCAGCCTGCTCATCTCTACAAAGAGACCTAGATGTGGCCGATACAGCAGCTAAGGCAGCAGCCACAGCTGTTTTCATGCGAAGAGCCTCCTGGCTCCATAGTGCGGGCCTTCCTAGAGAGCTGCAGACTAAAATAGAGGATCTACCCTTTAACAAGACACAGCTCTTCGCTGAAAAAAACGATGAAGTCCTGCATTCTATGAAGGATTCCAGGGCACCCCTCAGCACATGAGGTATTTACACACCTGGAACGAAAAAAAAACAGCACAGGTTCCAGCCTTACCCTCGTAGATACCGATTCCAACCACAATATAGACAATATGAGACCGAAAGGGGAAAACAAAGATTGCAGCGCTGCAGACATCCCCAACAATCATCCACCACCTCCCAGTCTTTGTAGCCCAAGCAGCAGTTTTGAGGCTTTGGTTGAGGGTCTGAGAAGCCCCAAACAACATGCAGTGCCAGCCACAATAAAGGGAAACTTCAAATTTTGCCTAAGACTCTTTTATTCCGTATGGTCTTCAATAGCAACGGACAAATGGACTTTAGAAATATTCAAAGTTAGATATACCATCCCATTCCTATCTATCCCCCCCACTCATTATTCTTCCCCGTCCCTTTTCAGGGACCCATCTCACGTGCAACTGTTGCTACAAGAAATAGATCATCTCCTATAAATAGAGGCAATAGAACATGTACCACCTCAACATGTAGGGAAGGGATTCAATTCCCATTACTTTGTGGTACAGAAAAAGAGCTGGGGATGGAGACCTATATTAGACCCCAGGGCATTGAACAAATTTGTAAGGGAAAAATTCAAGATGATAACCCAAACAATAATAATACCAGCACTACAAAGAGGGGACTGGTTCTCAGGCCTCAACCTCCAGGATGCCTATTTTCATATTACTATCCACCTGGCACTCAAGCGCTTTCTAAGGTTCATGGTCTCAGGAAACTACTACTAATACAGAGTTACCATTTGGCCTATCCACAGCACCGAGGGTGTTTTCCAAAGTCCTGCTGTTGTGGCAGCACATTTAAGGAGGCAGGCAATCTCCATTTTCCCATACTTGGATGATTGCTTCATAAAGGCATCTACTCAAAGCCTAGCCAAACATGCTACCAATCAAACCACGGCAATATTTCAGAGGCTCGGACTACGAATAAATATAGAAAAGTCCACTTTGATCCCATCTCAGCATCTCAAATTCATAGGAATGGTTTTAGACTCAACAATAGCCAGAGCATTATTACCAATGCCAAGATTCAGAGCTATTACGCACCTGAGGTCCTTAGTAAGGAACGCTCATATTGTGACAGCTTGTTTTGCACTACGGTTCCTAGGCCACATGGCAGCCATGACTTTCGTGGTGCAACACACATGATTACATATGCAATGCCTCCAGGGATGGCTCGCCTCAGTATACAAACCAAACAAACAATGTCTGGACAGATGGTTGTCAATACCAGATGAAGTAAAATCTTCCCTAATATGGTGGACTCACGAAAAGAACATGACAACAGGAATTAAATTTTTTCCCAGATTCCACCCTCAAACATGCTTACAGCAGATGCATCACTTCTAGGATGGGGAGCACACATGCAGGAGTACACTGCTCCAATGGTTGGCATAGGAAACTTACCTGCACATAAACGTATTAGAACTTGGAGCGGGGTGCAATGCCTGCCGACACTTTTTACCACACATAAAGAACAAGTCAGTAAAAGTAATGATGGACAATGTAGCATGTACATTTTACATAAACCTCCGGGGCAAAGCCAGATCCTACTCCCTGTGCAACATGTCAATAAAGCTTTGGAACTGGTGTATAAAACACAACATCAACATATTGGCTGCATACCTATCCAGCAAGCAAAACGCCATTGCAGACAATCTGAGCAGACAGTTTGCATGTGACCATGAATGGCAGTTGAATGATGAAGTCCTAAAAGAAATTTTTCACCTATCGGGGCATCCATTGATAGATCTGCTTGCCACAAAACAGAACCTCAAGTGTCATCTTTTCTGCTTGAGAGCAGGAATAGGATCATGATCGATGGGAGATGCCTTCCTAATCAAGAGGGACAAAGGACTACTAAATGCATTTCCACCCATACCAATAATATACAAGACCCTACACAAAATCAAGAGTGACAGAGCAACCTCATAGTGATAACACTAGCTTGGCCGAGACAGACCTGGTTCTCAGATCTCATAAACATGTCAATACACAAACCGATAACGATTCCACCAAGACACGATCTCTTTGTATCAGGACATGAGCCAGATTTGCCATCCGGAAATACAAAGACTTCATCTCACAGCTTGGCTACTAAGTAGCTCTGTCCAGAAGAGTTAGGCACATACTAATAAACAGCAGAGAACTGTCAACAAGAAGAACTTACCTACAGAAATGGCAATGATTCCAATCCTGCTGTGAAGAAAGACAAATTGAGGCAGCATCCTCCTTTATTCTGATAATTCTTGAGTACATACTACAGCTGAAGAAATTAGGTTTATCAATTGGTTCCTTAAGGGTTCCCTTATCAGCAATGACGATCTTCCGTGACAAAGTAAACGACATGACCATATTCTCTCACCAGATGGTGAAAAGATTTTTAGCCAGTCTTCAGGGAGTATTTCCAAACCCCACACTATCATGGGATCTAAGCCTAGTACTCAGGTCCATTACGTGAACACTATTCGAGCTTCTAGCAACCTGTTCATTCCTTCACATGTCTATGAAGGTTTCATTTTTAGTTGCTATTACTTCAGCCAGATGAGTAGCCGAGATTAGTGCGTTGATGGCTTACCTTCCCTACATGATTGTTCACAAAGGGAAACTCATACTTAGATCACACCTGAAATTTTTGCCAAAGATAGTGTCAATCTTCCAGATCAACCAACCTATCCATTTACCTACCTTTTATCCTAAACCGCACAACAATCCACAGGAAGTGGTACGCCATACTCTGGATGTTAGAAGGGTCATATAGCCTTTTACCTGGAGAGAACAAAGATATTTAGAAAATCAGGCAAACTTTCCATATCGCTAGTGGAGCACTTTCCAGTCAAAAAATATACAAGTGGATTTCAACATGCATCCAATTATGTTATAAACAAAAGGGTTTACAAGTTCCATCAGGGATCAGGGCTCATTCTACAAGAGCGATGGCCATGTCTGTAACGATGTCCCTATAATGGACATATGCGAAGCTGCAACATGGACATCACCACACATTTTTATAAAACATTATGCTATTGACCAGGCATCTGCCAATGATGCTTCACTAGGCTTTACAGTCTTGTCATCTGCGCAAAATAATTAACACTGAAGTCCTTCCTCCAATACAGGATACTGCTCTATAGTCACCGAGAGTGGGGCACCCCCAGGAACATCTCTCTCGAAAAAGAAAAGGTTACTCATCTTGTGCAGTAATTGGTGTTCTTCGAGATGTGTCCCTCTGGGTGCTCTGCTACCCTCCCTCCTCCGTGAAACAGCAGCTGTGCACACACAACCCAAGCGAATACTGCTGAGAAGATCTCCAATCAAGGTCATGGGATGCGACAACAGCTAAAATGGAGCACCCACAGAGAGACACATCTTGAAGAACACTAGTTACTGCACAAAGTAAGTAACCTTTTCTTCTTGTGAGCCTGTTGCTGAATTGTGCGGAACAGTAGAGAGTTCATGAAAATGAGCTTCCACCTCTGGCATTATGCTATGCCCTCTTTTCTAAATCTCTTTTTTCCATTCTGCCTAGTCCCAGGAGGAAGAATGGTTCCAGAGTGGAGGATTTTTAATTAAAAATTACAAACCAACAAAAAAGGAAAGGCCTTTCCCATCATAATTACCAGATTGGAAGGATGTGGGTTTCTGCTCTTATGGCAATTGTCTAATGAGTGCCTCACAGTTAGTAAAATAATTTGGGGGTCTTCCTCTTGATTGTAGTCTGCCATTTGTTTCTGAAGGAAGGATTAGGTATTAACTAAAAGGCCCCTTTCCTCCCTGACAGAAACAGCACTTTCACCCATGAATGTTTTACATATACAAGTAGTGGCCTCTTTAATATTCTTCATCAGCTGCCTGATGTTTCATTGCTTGGGAAAGAATGTGGTCATCAAATTAGGACTCCAGGGGATGCACTGGCAATACTCTTTACAGCAAAGTCCTCCCCATTTCTAAACTTGACCTTCTAGATTTATAATGAATAATTCCTTTTGAAATGTGGATAACAAGTTCAAACACCTACCACATACCCCAAAATCCCATGCCAAATTCCTTTCGTAGACTGCAACATTATTGTCACGGAACCCCTTTCCACAAGTATGTGTCCTCTTTTCCAGCCTTAATTAGATGACACTTAATACTGTTTACATTATCAGTTCTAGAGGCTTTACTGTTTATTTCACAGGGATGTATGAAGATTAATTAGTATAACGTTTATATAGCACTTTAAATATGTAAAGCACTATATAATGATGGATTTGTATTGATATAGTGACCTTCCCATTGCAGTTCTTTATAATATGTATATATTATAACAACATGTCTTTAGGGATTAGCTCTCTTTTCTTAGAAAGTTTGGGTTTTTTATAACTCTGGGAATTTTTTCTGTATTGTTGAATAGATCTGTTTGTGAGTTCTTTATATTGGCTAATGAGAAATGTTCTAATTAAATATATTTAATGATTCTGAAATTCTTTATAGTTCAGCATTCTCCTATACTTTTATCAATATGTTGTTATACATTATTTTAAAATTCATTTTGGCACACAAACAAAATACAGTACCTCCATTGTACATAGTCTAGAAATGGGCAAACCTCCAGAGGTTCAATGGTTTGGTACATGTAAGCTCTCAAACAGTTACCTATGTAATGAAGATGACTGTCTGAAGATGTCTTTCTCAAATGTATGTTTTAGTTCAAACATAAGTTATTGGGCTTGATAGTGTTCACTCTATGTAATGAGGAAGAAAGTCCCTCTATTGGAGGAATTTAGTATTGTGTTAGCCAGGAGTTTCAACGAGATGATCATAATGGACAACTTCTAGCTTTAAAACCTATGATTCTACAAACTTTGACTCAATGGTTTTGATAATGAAAATCTCATGAGAAATGTCTTTCTTGTAAAGTTTCAAGTAATTCCTGGTCCCAGTTGGTCCAGAAATGTCACAAGAACCAGTGTTGGTGATCAGTTTTTTGATACTTCTGCTTCTGATCTTAGTTGGCACCAGTGATGATATCCCAAATTTCCAAGAACCGGTTCTATAAAGGCAGGTGATATTTAAGAACCTATTCTGTTTATTTTTCTTCTCTCTGAGAATGGAAGCAAATCATTTTTTGGTTTCGCAACCCTCTTTCACACCTAAAAATTTTTTGCGACTTCTCAGAAATTTTGCATGACCCCGCCCCTCCCACTCCCCCCCCCACACACAGAAAAGTGCAGCAGCGCACATGCGCACTGCGATGTACTTTACAATCTCCGACTTATGGGATCAAAAAGAATTAAACCATTTTTATAATTGAAAAGAAACTTATTTATTTGGCAAGATATTTCCATATTGACATTCTATTCTTATCATATCTCTCTTCAGGAGGATGATTCTTTTTGACTCTAGCGTCATCAGCTGTGTTGTGATTTCTTAGCCACATTCAAACTGAGTCGCTGCAGTCCCAAAGATCCAATGGAAGACCTATCAAATTTATTACTAGAACATTTGCCACATTTTTCACTTCGAGGCGATTTCTTTTGTCCGAATAAATTGTGTTCATTACAGAAAACCCTTGTTCAGCCTCTGCGGAACTTACAGCAATGGTATTAATTATATTTTTAGCTCTTTGGATAGTTTCAGGTACAACATGTTTCTGATAATTTCTCATAACGTTTTCAACATAATCACGGAAATCATTAACAGAAATCTCATGATGAAATACTTTGCAAAAGTCCGGTAATTTCTCTTCAACTCCTTTCCAGGGAACTACAGCTTCTTCCAAATTCCAAGCATCTGGGTTCACAATTTTAACTAACTGATGAATTTTATGATTTCTATCTTGAATATTATTACTTATGCTATTACAATCCATTAATCTTAATGTCATATTTGTTATCACCGCATTCAATAATTTTTGACGAGGAAGACTCACATATTTGTTGTCTTCAACAAAATTAATATGCTGGAATTCTTTAGAAGAGAGAGTTTCATTTATTACTTTTTCGTAAGTACCACACTTCTCTCTGAGATATTCAAATGCTTTAATTGTTCTCTTAATCAATTGTTCAGCACGTAATATATTTACACATCTTCCTTGAAGAGCATCTGACGACAAAGAAATTTCTTCTAATATATCGATCATTAAAGCCAGATCTCTCATAAAGTATTTGTTGGCGAGACGCTTAGCCATTCCAGAAAATTTCTTATTAGTAGAAAAAAAATCATAGGTTGCTTATAGCCATGGTTAAAAACGACCTGTAACACTTTCTAGGTACTCATACAAATAGTACTCATGTCTGTAATATGCTTGTAAAGTCACGTGAAATTAAGGTTCTATTTATAGAAGATTTATAATTATTTCTTTATACATGTCCTAGTGTGACCAGAAGTCCTGATTTTATAGGGATAGTTGTGAAATTTGAAGCTTCGTTTTATATAGGTGCCGAGTACCTGCCATCTCAGTCCCAATTTTTCACACCTGCTGTTTGGTCACCCTACATGTCATTCCTTCCCTTCCTGAGATGGTTTCAGATCAGTTTTATTTTGATTTGTTCAGTTACTTGAACTTGGAAGTCAAAAGGCCAAATTGTGGGGTTCACCTAAAATGCATGGGATGCAGGTGCGCGCACTCGTGTGCATGCAAAGATGAGAGCAGGTCTAGAAGACATGGTGGCTAAAACTGCAGTGACCTACCTGCCCTGGTGCTCTCAGAATTGTTACCATACATGGAGTTGAAATAGCGAGCAATATGAAGAAAAATGATGATGTAGGCAGTCTACATCATGGACTATATAGTCAGGTAGATTTACATGATAGAAGCCACAGAAATCTCTTGTGTTAATGAGCTGCATTTTCTAAAGTTTGAAAAAGTGTATTGATAGATTGGTATGTTTTGCAAACTTTCGTGAATTAGTGTGGTGAGATTTCTTCTTTGAAAACAATTAAATATACTCTATAGTTTTCACCTCCAGTTACCTGTGTTCAAATGGTATTTCGTTTCCCAACGAGTTCGGTGGTTACGTTCAAGTCTCTAACGGACTTTCATTTACCTCACAACATCACAGAAGCATTTTCTGTGTGTAGCTTTAGCCCAAATGATAGGCAGGCTTTGTTTGAGAGGCCTGGAATCTACCAGGACTTTTCAGTATTGAGTTGCCTTGCCAAAATTTAGCAGAACACCTATTCACACTGTTACTTTGTTGTCTCTTGTAAGTATGCTTAGCGGCTATTGGCCCTGCTGAGCATTTGGCATACCTACTAATAGGAGGAGAGATACTTACTTACATTTGGCTGGAACACACACTGACCCCAGAGCAAGATCTTTCAGGGTTCAAAGATGATTTGCATGGTTTTGGTGTAGTAAGTGCTGTTATCTCATTTGCTTTCTGCAATATGCAGGTGCAAACAGGATAATCCTAATGTGAGATGTGTGGTGCATGAATAAAAAGCACAATAGCAGATTTATTTTATATACTCTGTTTGCTTGCCACATACTTGAGATTACTGTATGACGTGGAACATTTGTAACTTTTCATTTGTTGGCTGACAACCTTTATGGTATTGAAATCTTTTTAGCATGTTAATAATTGCCTCACTATTCTGAACCTGCGTCACACTCAGCTTTCATTTTTCACTTGAGTATCAAAGAAAATGATCCAGCAAAAGGCAGCTCTTTAGTACAATAGTCCTTATTTTACACAAATGGGGCAAATTCATTCCTGATTTAACTCCATTGAAATCATTGGAATTAGGCTGGGGGAATTTGGCCTTTTACATATTTCCGATCTATTTAGGGTTGGGGGTAGGGAAGACAGAAAGGAAGCCACCCAAAGAACTTGAAATTATGGACTGAGCTAAACACTGAGATTTTTATATAGGTCCCAATCCTGAAAGTGGGTCTGGCTGGGCAGATGTACCCTTATTCCTGTGTATGGTCCCATTTCAATAAATCAAATCATGGATGCAGGGGCCTGCATGAATCCAGTTTGCAGCATCTAATATCTTAGTTAGCAAATGATACTGCAGCTCACAGAAGAGAAAAGCAGAAAGTTTAATCTCAAGGTGGAAAATTATTGACTATCTGGAGCCAGGGAAACAATAGTTTAGAGGCCCAAAGGGAATTTCTCTGGCTTCCTCCCCCCCCCCCAAAAAATCAATGTTTCTAGATGGGCAGATATGTTGAGAGTACAGTGAAATCTCAGGCTCATTTTCTGTCTGACAGCTTATTGGCCTCGGCACAAGGGGAGCAGAAGAAAGTGCAGTTCACTCCTGAGAAAAATCAGCAAGTTTTGCTAAATTGCAAGCTGGGAATTAGTCTGCTCACTTATAGCAGGGAGAAAGGAACTCCTAACAAACCCTGCAATCATCTCTAGCAATAACAAACGGGGAAGGAGTGTGAAGGAGAAATTGCTTCCTTCTCCTCCAACAGGCTGTAGCACACTGGGAGCCCCTGAGACTCCCCTGTGCATGACTGTGCGTGTGTGTGAAAGACACAGAGAGAGAGAAGCAGGTGGGCCCCTGGTATAACTCCGCCCCTGCTAGATCCCCATTGGTCATATGGTGATATTAACCAACTCGCCTACTCCACGGGTTCTTCATTGGAGGGAAGATCCGTCAGTCTGAAGCCATGTGAGCCCGCCTCCCCTGTGAGCTGTCCACAGGCTCGGATTCGGGAGCTGTGGCTGATTGCAATGGGAAGCATCGCTGGGGAGAACAAAGTTTGGAACACTTGGGCACTTGACTACTCGCCTGCTTCGTGCCTATGGCAGCGACCGGTTCCTGAACTGAGCAGCCAGCCGGACAACTGACACGGCTGCTGACTTGCTGCTCTTGCAAAGTTTCAGCTCTTTGAATGTATTAAAATGCAGGATCCTAGATAACCGGCCCTCCCAACCTGCTCCCCCACCGCTCCCCTTCTAGGTAGGCGAGAGAGATTTTTTTTTTCCCAATTCCGTGGACTAATTTAACAACTGGTTCGCTAAATTTTAAGAACCGGTTCGCGCGAACTGGTGCGAACCGGTTGGATATCATCACTGGTTGGCACCAAGAAATTCAAAGGCATGCTAAAATGAAAAATAATGGAATAACAGGTTAACTGAACTCTTCAGAACCTCTAAAACTGTCCCAAAAGTTTTTCCTCCAAGTAGCCAAAGGATACAGTACAGTTCCTTTCTTGACCATAGCAAATGGAACACATTAATTTGAGTGTATTTATCAATGTTCCGACCTGATGTGTTCAGGTAAATCCATCTTGAAGACAATTGGAGATCTCTGGCCAAATTCAGCCTTGGGGTAAGCAGGTACAACTCCAGTTGATTTAACTGAAAACCAGTTCTGCTTCTGCTAGGACAGAATTTGTCGTCTTGTGACACAGCCTGCAAGCAAGTGGGTGAGATTTGGGTTTGCTATGTTTAAACAGGCAATTGAGTGGATACTAGCACAGTAATCTTTTCCCCTTTGTATACATATTAACAAAGGTGAGAGACATTAGCCTAGAGCTTATGCCATATTAACTTCCTCTGTGTCACTCCAGCAGCAGAGCTGCCCTAAAATGGTATCCCCAAAACTCTGCTTCATGACCTCTTCTCCCTCCTGGCGTAGGGAGAATTTCAGGGTATGCCAGAGAGCAGGAGAGGGTATGATGGAACTGCACTGATCTCTGGCAATGTCCACTGGCAGAACAGTGCAAAGGGATGGCTTGTGGAAATTAGAGCAGATTGGAAGCTGCTCTTAGTAGCATTTGGGACAGAACCAGATTTTGACTCCTTCCCGCCCCTCCCCCCCTCTGGATTTGAGGGGCAGAAGGGCAGAGTAATTACACTTTTGTCCTCCAGGTGCACTGAATCAACTGAGAATGTAGCTGTTTATATTTTAATCCTGTGCTCTGCAACTAATTAGAAATCTCCAGTTGGAAATAATAAAAAGTCACAGAGTGTTATCTAAATAGACAAGATGTATTCAATAGACTTCAATAATAAAACTGTTTTTCTTTTTCATTTAGTGGAGCTACATCCATTGTCTACAGATGCAGGCAGAAAGGAACCCAGAAGCCTTATGCCGTAAAAATGTTGAAGAAAACTGTAAGTTGTTGTTTTGGTTAGTACAGAATTGTATTAATAGCATTGGTAATGAATATGGACCTTCTTCAGCTCTGAAATTCATAAGTCCAGCAGCAGAGCCTCTTCTGCTCCCCATACTTAAAGGGATTTCAGGGACACCAGCAGTCTGTGGGTTTGTCCTATCCCCACAGGTCTTGCTTGTGCCTTCATTTGTTATTCCACATATAGGGTACCTCTAGTAGATATCTGTGCATATTGTGAAATGGATAGTGGAAAGCATGAGTAAGGCAGACAGTCTGATGACTGGTAAACGGGTGGGAAACCTCAAGCAGAGAAGGAAAATAGTAGGAGGCCAAGATGAGGGAAAGAAAAATGATAGGTCCTGACTAGATCAGAAAGAGAGACCTAGGGAAGGCTGGGTGGTTGGAGTACATGGATGTGAATTTTATTCATGTACCAGAATGGCAACATAATGGCAGGCAGGTATGTGAAAACATGTCTAAATGCTAAATTAAGTTGTGGTCTTAGTGCAGGTCATAATGGACAGGTTCTGCATCAGTAAGATGTTCACACTAATTTGTCATCTTTGAAAACAGGCCAAAGTTTAAACTGGCATAGAAACGAAACTAAAGGTGCTCCTTCATAATCTATATCTGGCATGCTGGCAGTGGGCAAAGGGTAGTTGTATGAAAAGCTTGCATTGCTACGGCTTGTGCTGTTCCTTTTCTATAGAAAAACAGAGGTCTTTAGTTTCAGATTTCAACAGTTTAGCTCTCTACACTCACACATTCCCTTAACATTTAAAAAAATCCCATCTTTTTTAAATGTATTTGTGATTGTTACTCTGAAATGCACTATGAAAACAAATGGTATAATTAAAAAAAATCCATTATTGTCATTCAGTCTCTGTACAGATTAGTTCATTTATATGATTGACAGGTTAATATTAGGGACCATCTATTTGTGTCTGGCATGTAGTACATCCAGAACTGCATATTGTGGCAGGTTTTCTGGGTGCGGAAAGTGTATGGAATTTTTAAAAACACATGAAAGTTGAGAAAAATAATTAATAGCTTCATAGATTCCAAGGCCAGAGGGACTACTGTGATCATCTAAACAGATCTCCAGTATAACACAGGCCAGAGAACTTCCCCAAAATAATTCCTAGAGCATATCTTTTAGAAAAACATCCAATCGTGATTTAAAAATCGCTAGTGATGGAGAATCCACCATGACCTTTGGCAAACTGTTAAATGGTTAATTACCTTCGCTGTTAAAATTTTATGCCTTATTTACAGTATAAATTTGTCAAGCTTCAGCTTCCAGACATTGGACTCTGTTCTTCCTCTCTGCTAGATTGAAGAGTCCACTATCAAATATTTGTTCCCCATGTAGGCACTTATAGAGTTTAATCAAGACACCCCTTAAACTTCTTTTTCTTAAGATGAATAGGTTGAGCTCCTGAGTCTATCTCTGTAAGACGTGTTTTCTAATCCTTTAATCATTCTTGTGGCTCTTCTCTGAACTCTCTCCAATTTATCAACATTCTTCTTGAATAGTGGACACCAGAATTGGATACAGTATTCAAGTAGTGGTTGCACCAGTGCCAAATAAAGAGGTAAAATAACCTCTCTACTTCTACTAAAGATTCCCCAGTTTATTCATCCAAACATTGCACACTGGGAGCTCATTTTCAGCTGATTATCCACCACGACCCCCAAATCTTTTGCAGAACCACTGCTTCTCAGAATAGAGTCCCCCATCTTATAAGTATGGCCTACATTGTTTGTTCCTAGGTGTGTATGTTTACATTTAGCTATATTAAAACACATACTGTTTGCTTGTGTCCCGCTTACTAAACTATCCAGATCACTCTGTATCAGTGACTGGCCTCATTTACCACAGCTTGTGTCACCTACAAACTTTATCAGGTTTCTTCCAGGTCATTGATAAAAATATTAGAGTGTAGGGCTGGGAATCTATCCCTGCAGGACCTCAATAGAAACACATCCACTCTATGATGATTCCCTGTGGACAGTTAGATTTTGAGACCTAGCAGTTAGACAATTTTTAATTGTTTTAACATGTGCCATGTTCATTTTATATCACTCTACTTTTAATAAATATATCATGCAGTACCAGGGCAAATGTCTAAGTATTTTACATCATATATTCCATGATGGAAAGTGGAACATATGACCTTAAATAATAACGGTGGCTAAATTCAGTACAGCCTCACTTATCTGATTATCGTGGTTAGCACTGAGTAAGTTCAGGTATCTAAAGGAATTTTCAATGTAATTAGCAGAGTTTGGGAGACGTGCCCCTGTTACTAAGAACAGGTGGTCTTATATAATTGGGCTTGTTTGGATAATTGAGCAGATAATCAAGATCATCCTGTAACACCGCTGTCTATATCTGTGTTTGGTGAACTACTATATATCTGTTCCAATTTGGGCAAATTATCATAATTTACGATAGAGTAAACAACGTGCTAAGTGCTTTCCTAACATAAAAGTAGGCCTGGTCTCTGGCCAGAGGAGCTCAGTCTAAAAAGTAATAGAGTATTATTCAAATCATATTCTTCTGTAATTAAATATGCCATTAAAATTTTGACCAGTTTCGATTTTTTAAGTAAAAAATTAAGAATAAGAATTATAATTACAAGGACTTCAGCAGGCAAATGAAACGAAGAGGGGGAAGTGGAGGTATGAAAAGTGAAAAAGAGTGAGAGGGACTGTGGCTGGTTTTACCTCTGTGACATGCAGTCCCACTGGAAAAGATGTCACAGTCCCATTGTCAAAAAATACTTGTTCATAAGGCAGCAGCTGGGTGCACGGAGAAATAGGAAGAAAAAAAGATGGAAGAAGGGTTACCTCTCATTTTGCTCTCCAACCACCCAGCAGTTAAACCAACCTTTTTTATAGGATAGGTGCAGCAGAGAGAGGAAAGGGAAGAGGTGAATGTAAAAATCAGGGCATAGAACAGAGTGGTAGCAACTGTGCTCTCTCTGGGATGGGCTGCAGTGTGGTAGCTGAACTTGAGGTTTATACTTGGAATGTCTATCATTTGTGTTTATGTTTTTGATACTGTAGTTTAAAACATATGAAATTATTTCCTTTCACCTTAGCTATTAGTGAAGGCCAAAAACAGATGAGGCCTTTTTAACTTCAGTAGCATATTAGTAACACTGGTTGTTGGGAGATACACAAGTTATGTACTATAGAATGCATATCTCCCATCGACTTACTTACACTCTCTTACCATGGCGACTTTACTGCACTGTGCAGACAGGAAACGTCCTCAGGTCAACGCAGCATTACTCTTTTCCAGGGGGTGGAGTTACTGCGTCAAATGGATCGATTGAACAGGTCTTCACTGGCCACTCAATTGATCCCGCTGCATCGCTCCATGGAGCCCAACGCAGCAGAATCAAAATAGATGTACCCAGAGTCTGCTGAGCATTGATATAAGGAACATAAAAATGTCTACACCTGTTCTTATTGTCCTCATTCCTGTTTATATTTTAGTTAACTAACAAGACTCATTTTTTATAATATAGTAGCTTAATATTGAGCTGTCATCTAGGGGATCCACAATTTTGAGCAGGACCCATGTACCAGTTCAGATATGTACATAATGGGACATCTACACTCTCAGTCAGGACTTCCTTCAATATCTCACTTCTGTCAGTGTTGATGAGAATAATACTGAAGAGATCTCTTTGGCTGTTATAGCAAATAAGACTGTCAGGCAAGGTAAGATCATAGCTTCTACTTCAGCTAAAAGTGGACAAAGACAAGAAGACATTGGTTTGTAAGAAAGTAAGGTTAAAGAAACTGAAAGAAAAATTGGCATGTATAATGGTGAAAATTGGAGAGAACTCCAGAGTAAGAAATTAGGTTTTGAACTTTTATTACATTAATACATCTATAAAACTGAATTTTGTGGGATAGTGAAGAAGCCTGGTAAATTACTGTCTCTCATATTCTTTGATAGACCTGAACCAAACACTATCCCTGATCTTAGCCTGGTTGGCCAAGATCAAACAGTATATAACCCTGAACTATTTTCAGGAGAGTTCTTAAAATTATGCCAACATCTATCCACACAGGAAGCAGATAAAGGATAAACCAGGCAATGTAAATATTCTTAAATCATGTGGAACAAGCAGGGTTGTCAGCCCTACTTAGCGCTTCAGAAGAGTCTATCAAACAATAGGGCCCCATGCCATGATGGACTGTCTTCAGATTACTGTAAAGTTGAGGCTGCAAATGTGAAGTCCCATTTTTGACACTGCACAACCACTTTTACACTTTAAGAGGATGTACTTTGTAAAGACCAATAACACTTCTCTAAGTAAGAACTTAAAAGCATGCCTGAAAATTTTAGCCAGTCATATTAATAATAATACCTTTCTCTTCTAGAGAAGTTTTCATCAGTGTATTAGAACTGTTACTGTTATAAACAGATCAACCCAGAAGGTTTTCCTGGAGAAGAGGAGATTCTTGGATGTTAGGAATCAGGTTAATTTGGTGAACAAGGCTGCAGGCTCTTGTCTCATTTATTGTAGAATTTGAAAACTGTGTAATGAATGAGGGAAAAGTCAGGAAGAAGCACAAGGATGATCTTATAATTAATGCAGTTGAATGCCATCCATGCGAATTGGATTCTGTCTCTGCCACAGACTTCCATTGTGATTCTGGACAAGTCACTCTAAACCAAGTTCACAAGTGCCATTGACTGTATGTTGTCCAGCTGTATGTTGGACATCTCAGGTTCTGGGTGTCCAACTTGAGACCCATGGGGCATGATTTTCTGATATGCGGTGAATGCTCTCTATAAATACATCAGAAGGATAAACACTAGGGAGGGAGAGTTGTTATTTAAGTTAAGAGCCAGTGTTGGCAGAAGAACACATGAATATAAACTGGCCATCAACAAGTTTAGGCTTGTCAGGTGATCAGAGTCCCCCACCAGGACATCTGTAGCTTAGAGTTCTTTCTCCTGGAGTTCATATTCGAAAAACTGGTTAGCCAGGGGTGGTAGCCATCTCTTTGTCTAAAGGTGCCCCATTTTAATGGACAATTATCAATGTTTAATGATCCTCTATTGTTAGCCCTGTGGTAGCTGCAAGAATTTCTCTTATTACCTCCTGTCTGTTTTAGCGCAACGTAGAGGTAAAAGACACAGAGAAGCCAAACAAGCTCCACATTCAAAATAATTTGCATCCAACAATGATAAACCGAGAGTCCCAAATGTCAACTACAGTTCATAAGCTCTTCATAGACAGATTCCCCGGATTGTCACATTGAGCATTAACAGCTGCAGCTCAAGTCAATGGATTATTTGGTTGATCATCATCTCTGACAGTAATAACCTGGAGCAATAAGCATAGGGTTGGGAGTCAGGCTGTCCAATTCTAATCCTGGCTGTGTCACTGACTCACTGTGTGGCAGTAAGCAAGTCACTTTGCCTTTTTGTTTCAGTTTCTCTATCTGTAAAATGGGATTGATAATATTTGTCTACCTACCTCACAGGGATGTGAGGGATAACCTGTTGATGTCTGTACAGTGCGTTAAACATATATAAAGTGCTATAAAATAGCCAAGTGTTCGGAAAAACCAGATCCTACATTTCTCAAGTAGACTGCCCACATACAGTGGATAATTTGGAAAATTTTGGACTTAATCTCAGTTCCTCATCTATGAACATTTTCCCTACCTAACAGGATGTTGTGAAGATAATTAATAATTAATTAATTAATGTTTCTGAGGTTCAGAGAGACTCATAATTAGAACTGGACACAAAATGGGTTTCCTCCTTCTGAAAATGTTTGACCTTTCTTTTGGAAAAACCAAACCTTTTTGCTGCAAACTGAAAAGTTTGACTGAGAAATGCTGCTAAGGAACCTAATGGGGTTGTAGTTCAGGTGTCTCATGCCCCAGTTTGCCTCTTGAGGCATGGCTTCCTGGCTGGGCTATGTCTCCCAGGAAGCACCACACTGTCTCCCCTCTTTGCTGAGCTGCCACAGTGCATCATGAGAGAGGAAGTCCAGCTGGTAAATCAGGTAGAGGAGAATGGGGGCATGAGGTACCTGAACTACAGCTTCCCTTGGAAACTACAGCAACATTTCCAAATAATTTTTTTTTCCGGATGTTTGGTTTCTTTTTTTTAAAATGTAAAATCAGATTTTTCTACAGCAAGTGAACATTCTCTCACACAAGAAATCATTGAGTTGAAAACACAGTTTTTAAACTCTAGGATTTTGATGGAAAAATTTTGAGCAGCCCAAATCATAATGCACACACTCGTAAGAAGGCAGAACTCAGGTTGGCTGTGCAGCCTCATTTCAGGTATTTCCTAATTTTTGAGATCTTGAATTTGCAACCTAAACATTATTTTAAACATAGTGTGCTAACATGTAGTGTCTAAGATTTTTTTAAAAAACACAAATATTATGTGTAACTGTATGAATGTATAAAAATAAACTATAGTTTCACTGGTCATCATTGTAAAAAGCCATAGTTTGTCAGCAGACACACAACATGCCATCTGAGATACATTTCCCTCCTTTATTTATTTTCAGAATAAGAAATGACTGAAGAGAGTTTTGCCACTAACTTCTCAGAGAACTAGAATCCTAAATACCACTGGGTAGTCATTGTTGGCAAATAATGACTTTTTAATTACCTCTTTGCTTGTAGCACTAGCTATTGTACTCTGAGATGGCTTTATTTTTCTTGATGTATTGCTTTTTAATCATCCATGTCATCAAGTGTTATTAATTTGTGATTCATACTTTTATACATGTTTCATCTGAAAATTGAGTAAAATATCTTATTAAAAATTTTTACGAATAAAGAGGTCGTGTAGCATAATGGAAAAAAAGCTTTGGCTTTCCATTGTTCAAATCCAGTCTTGCCTCTTAAATGAAAGGAATCTGACTTCAATAGTTCCATCCCCCCAAGTATTCAGTTTTAAAATAAATTTTAATTCCAGCAAATAAGCCGTCTACAGAGAAGCACAATAAAGTTCTTTTACATAAATACCTGGTAAAAGAATAAAGCAATTAAAATAATACTTCTTCTGCAGTGAGATTGGTACCTGGTTTTGATGTCATGACCTATGGTTTTTGGCATAGATAGTGTATGTGGAAATTTTTTATTGACAAAGGTCTTTGGAATATAGCATTGTGTTCACTGGAAGGTGAAAAGTACTTTTTTTCTGTATTGCCAGATAATCCTTCGAAACAGGAAAAACCCTACTCAGCATTCAAAAATATTGTCCTTTTTGTACATTGTCATTTTACATGTAATTTCCATTACAGTATATTATACTATAATACATTGTAATGCAGATGACATGTAAAATCACTTAAAGCAGAACAATATTTTTCAGCTGTCACCATTTAAATTGAATTGGTTTTCACTTCATGAATAAGTCATCCCTAGGGTTAAGATATTAACTCAAGAACAGAGAAGTTGCATTGTGTCTTTTTTACACTGCATTTAACTTACAGATAATTAGATAACTTTAGTTTCTGGTGTTAACAGATTAACTTTCAGAAGTGTAAAAGTTAGCCAAATTGGTGGAAAGAGGAATATATTAAACTAATCTTCTTTCTTACCTTACCACTGTACAATTTGAGGAAGTTTGACTTATTGTATAACTTGTATTGTTGAACTAATCGTTTTTAGAAGCTAAAGAACATTCTTCACGTGATTGAACTAATGAGAAGGAGCCAAATTACATACACATACCAATTAAATAGGTACAATAGAGGGAGCAATTTGATTTGAACATTTATGAGATCGTTTGCTCCCCAGAATTTCCTTCACCATCCTCGTCCAGGCACAGATGGCATCCTTAATATTGATGTCTTTTGCAGTGGCCGTCAGCTCTTTGCTCTGTGGGTGGTCTGTGTGTCCAGAATCTGCACAGAAGTAGGGACCTGAGACTGGGCATAGGGGAGAAATAAGTAGCTATTTGTAGACCTCTCATGGCACCAAAAGCAAAGGGTCCAATTCCATGAAAGGGCTGAAGAAGGGAGCAGAGTTGCATAGTCACCCTGGCACCCAGCAGCAAATCTGAAAATACATTAAGTGAGCGTGAAGCTAGATTAACATTTTATTAGAGTCCCCTCTTACTTTCTGAACCTCTCGGACATTATGCCACTACTAACTACTGACTGAGGAAGCCTTGGAAGAGGCCAGAACATGGCCAGGAGCTGGTGTGGAAGAACAGTAATTCTGAGAGGATGGCCCTATGCCTGCAATGGGCTGCCTGAAGTCTGTGGGGTTTGGGTTAGAGATCTGTAAAGATCTGCTTCTTCCTCGGGGGAATGAGAACCAGATTTCCTAGGGCACTATGAGAATTGGGTAGGGTTTTTAGGATGTTATTTTCACGTTACCTTGTGTGTTACTTTCCTTATTGCCATAGCACTGACTAATTTAGTTTTAGGTTTGGTTGCCAGGGATTTGGTTTCTCTTGCATACTTCTAAAGACAAAATCAGACACACATACGTGAAAGGGAGGGAGAAGAGCAAAAGGTAAGAAACTGCTGCTGTTTCTGATGCTGGCAGTTCAGTTGTTGGAGAATCACAAGTGTGGCATATGGTGCAAGATCCAGTTAGCCATCCTCTGGCATGGGAAGGCATTTAGCTAGGTTGCTGTTTGTTTTCTCCAGCCTCTGTGAGAGGCAAATCTCCCTCTTTCTAAAAAAGGAAGTTATTGATTTTATTTTGTCTTTACCAGGCCCAGGCTACTCAGTACCTTACTAGCTTGCCAAATGGGTTATGACAGTGTGTTGCAAAGTTACATCTGTCCTGATTGGCTAAGTGTTCCTAGCATTAGTCAGAAGGCAAAAGGGAAGGACTGGAAACAGCTCAGATAAATTAGGTGGCCATGGAAAATTAAAACATTGAAAAAGGGCGGCAGGAATCATAGTTTCACAGCGTGGGAGTCGCTCAGGAGAGGGCCATGAAGGTAGTCATGTTGTCTGATTTCCTCTCTTTGTGTAGTCTGCTCAGAGCATTTTTCAAGACCGGGATTAAAAAAGTCTCAGTGGTCTGATGGTAAATCCTCAAGTGCCAATCTGTGATGGTGTAGTAGCTGGGCTGCTCATGCTGATGATCATCTTCCAACCTCTTTGTCATGCTGCGTTCACTGCCACTCTGAATAGGCTGCCACATGCTTTCTAGGAAAAAAGTGTGACTTTATCCCTTCAAAACTTAAATTAAAATATTTCTTCAGTGTTCCTGCCCCTTCTCTTTAAGCACCCCGACTGTCACTAACTGTTGTGCTGTTTCAGAGAGAGATTTCCTTTATGCTTTGTACTTAATTCACTAGCAGATGCTTGAAACCTGAAGTGGGCTTGGTTCCAAGACACTGAAGAGAGCTAATATGAAAATGTAAATACAGTGCACACCAGCTGGAAGTATTTCAATAAAATAACACGAAATAACATAATTAAGACTTTGTTTTATTTGCTGTGTTGTACGGCGTTCTAACTGCTTTGGTTCATAAGTTTTTTGAGAAAGTTGGGATTCAGAGTTCACCACAGGGTTCATAAAGATTAAAAAATCTGATAGTGTTTTAGGTACCCAAAGCAAGACTTTCAGTGGTGGCTAATATCTAGCAGTGTTCTAGGTTTTATCTACAAGATAGTTAACTCTCTTATCATTTTTAGCTTTTTACACATATTTTCATTAGCTCTTGTTTTTCATTTTGAGTACACTTCACTCCTACCCTGTGGTTTGGTCATAGTAAAATCACAGCAAGAAAACTACAATAAAAAGTAGAGCTTTTTAAAAAATGTGTTGCAAATACAGATGGTGAGAGATTTTAGTGTACCTGCAAGAGGCTACACAGTAGCCTTAAGTGGAGAGAATGCCACAATGCAGCTTTCAAGAACATTGAGAAAGGAGTTTTCCTAATTGCTGAAGACTAGGACAAGGGAGAAGCCAAAATCCTGCTAATTATAACACTGGAAAAATGAATCATGTTAATGTCTTATTCTGAAGACTTAGTTACTCTACTTAGGTGTAGTAAGTGCTTGTGCAGCTCTTGTTGCTGTACTATCTGAGTGCCTCACAATCTTTAATGTTTTTATCCTCCCAACACTTCTGTGATTAGAGCAGTATCATTATCCCCATTTTACAGAATGGGAACTGAAGCCCAGAGACCCAGAGTCTCACAAGTATTTAGGCTCCTAATTTTCATTATGAGCCTAAATACCTTTGAGGATTTTGAACAACTTGCCCTGGGTCATGGTAGGAAACTGAGCCCACATCTCCCAAGTCCCAGATTATTATCCTCATGATCTTTCCTCTGCAAATTCACCTAACACAGCTCACTGCCTTGTGATTTTGCATCAGTATTGGTTTAAGATTCTTCTTCAGTCAGGCAGTATTCCTCATTTAGGACTAGGATTTAAAACATGTTTTAAATTGTCCCCCTCTCCCTCTTTCCCTACTCTCAGCTTGGGAAACGTCCATGATGCCTGGCCTCAAAACTGATGGACACCCTCTCTAGCAGGAGCAGTCCCTGGAAATCACAGAGTCTGCTCTGCCTCAGCTTGCATTATCTCTTCTGTGTAATTCCCTGGAGATTGGAGGAAAATCAGTGTTCATCCTCTCTGTACTCAACCCTCCCAGTCTCCACCCCCTTCCTCAGCATGGACCACAGAGGCTGTGCAGCATCCCAAGGGGGAGAAATCACCATGGAAGTAGCTGAGACCCCTGCTGCATGGCAGAGGGGAGATCTGTGTGGGCAGACCTGAGTATGATCTGGCCCACTGGGTTTGTGTTTCTTGTTAATCCTCTCCACAAGAGCAGGGAACTGAGTACGTAGTTTCTAGTCATAAGATAGCATCTAATTGGGAGCATTAATTTCTAATTCCTTTTGAGCATTGGGAGTTCATCTGTTCAGTTTAACAGCCCTTGGAAATTGAGAATGAAAATTATTTTAATAGATACTGACATTCAGAACCATGATACAGTAAATTCTACACGTTCAAGCTCTCAATCCTTTGTAACAAGATGTTAAGTATGATGCTGCTGTACTTCTGTAGCTGTTATTTATTTAAACTCTTGATCCCTATTTCTAATGTTTAGAAACTGTACATCAGATTCTAAGGTCTGGCTGCCCTAGTGGGATAATAGAGGATTGCTCTGACTGCCGGGACTCCTTGGGTGGCATAGCCTGTTCAACATTGACCACGGCCCCTCCTCCACTTGGGAGCATACCCTGGTGGAGCAGAGTGCTGATAATCAGCTGATGCAGCTCAGCGTGGCTGGGGGTTGGCATTTTGTGTGCATGAGAGCAAGAGTGCTGGCTTTAATAGTGGCACAGAAAAAGGTGCAATATTTGGCAAAAAGATTTTCCATATTTTCTGTGCGCTTGGCAAAAGAGTAAGAAGCTCAAGTGTGTGTGCTCGTGCAGGCATGTGTGTGTAAAATATATATGTATACCTTAATGATCTCATAAGTCTCTGATTACACACTGGTTGCATGGCAGTCATCTGTGACTGTCTTTATCTGTGGAATATATGGTTCATGTATTACTCTACAGGAACTGGAGTTAGTCTCACCTCATAGTTGTGACCCATCCATGACCAAGGTAGCCCACTGATAATGCCAGGGTCAGGGCAGGCTGTAAAAAGAGAGCAAATTCTCCCAGCACTGGTGGGTGACACTGAAGTCAGACTTCCCAACCAGCCACAAACAGTTCTTCTGATTCCCCTACGCTGGTTATCAAGAAGCCACTGTGCAAATACACACAGCCCCCTTTACTGCATTTCAGTCTCTGGCACCTAAACTGCCACTAGGTCCAGTAAAGAGACCAGTCATTTAAACTCAATGCTCTTTACTCAGAAGATTCCCTCTGATCCCAAAGGACCAGCCACAGTACCAGTTCACTATAAGTTTGGATACTGCCCAAAATACCACGCTGCCAGCCAATCCTTTAGTAACTAAAACTAAAGGTTTATTATAAAAAGAAAAACAAACAATAAGAGAAATGTTAAAGGACTGAAGCAATCGGATACATACAAATGATTTAAAAGTCCATATACATCAGGTTTCTAGAAGAATTGTGGAGTTGCAGACTTGTATAGTCCCTCTGGTATACATCCAGTACCAGTTCGGTTGCAAAGTGTGCTGATCCAGAGGTGTGTCTGCAGCTGGACTGGAACAAAGACAAAATGGTTTCTGTGGTTTGATCTTATATACTCTGCCTCTGGCCATGTGGCTTGTGGAACTTTACAGGAACCCAAATGGAGTCCAGAGTCACATGGGCCAATCCTGGTAACTCTTCAGGTATGCCTTTGGTCTCTTCCTGGGTCTTCGGCTTCTGTAAAGATCTTGATGGGCCATTCAGTGGGCTATTTTCCTGCTGCCTCTCTGTCTAGGGTGTGTCTTCTACAGCACAGTTTGAAATATAGGTATATCAAAGATCTCCATAACTTTCCTCACACATATTACACATGAACTCAAATATTATCTTCTTACTCAGCACATTATAACCTTTCTAAGAGCACCTGACATGGTATGTCTCATATGAATCACTATGATTTTGACATACTGATGTCAAACAACACATATGCCCCCTGCCCTGCATCCAGTCCACATGACAATAGTTATGGTATAATTCTTTAAATCATACAGTTCATTCATTTGAGCATAGTAGTTCATCCTTCTTAATGACATGGCCTCTACTATTCTGGCATAAAACTGTCAGGCACAAGTCTACATTAAGATGTACTCAGCCATGTCTAGGTGTACTCAGGTGTGGTAGTGGATTTCAATTTGTCTAAAAATTGTGTTGAGCTCTAAAACTCCATTTTTACTTAGAATGGGTGAGGTGGGACTAGGAAGAGATTATAGATGTTGACCAAGATTGAGGAGTCAACATAAATTTCCAGTTCTTTTATGCTTGCTTGTACCATGAGTATTAATATCTACAAGACATGAAAGCTTTTGGGTTGGCAAAGATCTTTAGCAGTTCATTCTTCCTGCACAGTAGTGGTATGATTGATTTCATATACCTAGATTGTGCATGATAGTTAGTCTCAAGTGTAGCCTTGAATATATACAAGAAAGCTGGCTTCAAAATTTATCTTGACATCTTGTCCCAAGGTCTAAATTATTACTTTTATTTATTTGTATTACAGTAGTACTTAGAGGTCCCTCCCAGTTCTAGGCTCCATTTGTTCTAGGTGCTGTACAAACAACATAGAAAGTAAAATTTTAAAACATTGTACCCTCATGTATCTAGCATAGATCTAGACAGGTGACCTAAACTATTTCTGGTTTTGAGCCTTATGAGCTCCTTAGGAGCCCTCCTAAAATAGCTCCTTATCCTTTCCTTTGAGTCTCTATTTACATCTCTGATCTAGTCACTTCTTTATGTCACCCACACATCCTATGCTTCTCCCTCAACTGCTCCATTTGTGTCCTTTTCCCATTCCCAACTGCATGGCTCCTTTTATTCTGTTACTTACTCTTTGAGCAGCCTCTGAATAAGGGACCCTTTCTACTCTTCATAAAACTTCGGTTTTGTGTGGCATTGAAGTTATAAAGTACCTCATTCCATTCTGTTGTGCCTTTCCACTGAAGCGTATTGGGCAGGGACTCTATTATTTGACTTGTTCTACCTACTGTAGAGTGGTATGTACAGTGTACTAATAGAGTGGGCTATAGATTTAAAGCCATCACAAATTAGCTGTGCTTTTGTTTAAGAAGTGGGATGGCATGCCATATATTTGGCCTTTGGGTGGAACAATTATATTTGTGAAGAGAGCACAGTCTTGCCTATGGTTGGTGGCATTGCTGTTAGCTTAACAGGCTAACTTGAAAAGGTCACATTAAGATATGTAATTTAAATGAGCTGCTACATAGATACCAAATGTGTAAATTAGCTGCTTTTAAATGTTTCTGTGCAGTTTCTTAAACTGCCGCAAGAGTTACACCAGGTTGGTAATGTGGGAAATCACAAACTGAGATAGATCTTTGATGCAGTTGAGGCCTCTAGAGAGTGGCGTAGTTTGAAGATGACAATTGTGCCAAGTGAAGTAAAACCACTCAAAGTATCTTGTCACTTAGAACATACTGATGTGTTTCGTGGGGGCTGGTAAGCCAGGCACTCTGAGGGAGGAGTGAGAGTATTAGTTAAGTTTACTTATGTATGCATGTATAAGAGAGAGAAGTATATCACATATTTGATACAGAATGCCAGCTACCTAAAATTGGTTGTATCACTTAAGACTTCTTAATCCTCTTTGGAAGTGTGATAATTGCCAATAAAAACAATTAATTAATTAGAACAGCCAGAATGAGGACTCTACCACAATATGATTGTCTCTGAGCTGTTCTGTTAAATTCTTACATTTCGGGCCAAACATTTTTCATTCTCAGGGTGTCCTGGTGTGTTCCTACTACTGTGTGTTAAAGAGAGAGAAGGGTAATTAAATACTCTAACCCCACCCTTCTTCCGTGAGTACCAATAACACATCCACCAGAACTGTAGATGTTACCCTTCCTGTAGAATACCCAGAAACATTGGGGTGTTCTGTACACAAATGACATCCCCGCAAAACTGACTACTGCAGGATTGCTTCTTCAGCATTTGGCAAGATTGCCATTGTGTGCTGTAGAAGAAAAAATCTCTGATTTAAAAAAAAAGCCCAAGGGGAATAATAGGAGAGAAGATACAAATGTTAGTTTTTCAGAAGTAAAGTACACATTTTTATGTCCTGAATGCCCCAAAGAGCAATAAATGAGGCATTCAGAGGCTGAGTGGTTGTTTTTCAGCTACAATCATACCCATTTGCATTTGTACAAATGTGTATGGGTTTTTTAACATGAAAATTTAGGTGGACCAGGCCATTTTCCAAACATTCATGCAAGTAAGGATATTTGAATGTGAATAAGTGTATTCACCATTTGATTCATTCATTATTCTCCTGTTTTAAAAAGTTTCAGTCATCAACTCAGAAACAATGAGCAGAAACAGTGCCATGCAACTTAGCTGACCAGTCATACACACAACTAGCAAATAGGTGAAATGAACAGTTCATGAAAATCCCATCAGTTGAAATTTGTTTTCATAAACTGTTCCTTGTGCAATAAACACATTTGCAGAAATCAATTCACAAATGAGTCAGGAACAGAAGTAACAGCTAAATTAGTCAGATAACTAATTCACAACACACTGTTTAGCATATAATTAATTTTAAACTCAAATTATAAAAATTATTTCACATCACCAGTGTTGCTCCAGCTATCTCTTAAATGCCATGATGACCCACAATGCATTATTTCTTGATGTCACCAATATAATGAAATCCAATGGGCCAATGGAGCCAGCCCACAATTGAGTGACTTTTTAGAATATTATGTGCTTCTGGCTGGTTTTTTTAATATTATCATTTATGTCACAAAGAGTATAAACTTAATACATTTAAAATTGCAAAACACAGCTTGTTAAAAAATTTGTCCTTTGATCCTATGGGCTAGTTCAATTCATCTTGAGGATGTCTGTGAAATGACTTCACAAACTGTGTTTTAGCTGATAGGGGAAGTAGTTGCCCGTTGGATGGAAAAATTGACCTTTTAATAAGAAATGATGCTGTTATCTTCAGCTATTGCATCCCCATCGTCCTTTTCTTCAAAGATGCACAGTTGCGCACACTTGCACATGCTTAATTTATGTATACACATTTATGTACAACTAAGGTATTTACATACACCAGCAGCGACTTAGGTGCCTAACAGGCTAAGTGCAGACACATTCATACAATTTCCAGATGCAATTATTCAGTTGGTGTACAGGTTTGACCCTATTGTACATACACATGTATATATTTTACTCTATTTACTTTGCATTAAGGATGCAAATTGACTTATGGAATCACAGCAAAAAGTTGTGCAATGTATTAGGTGAAAACTCCCTGCTTGGTGCATAAAAAGTACTGCAAGACTAGGCAATTACTGCTGTGCTTTATTGTATGTTTGATGTGTTCTACAGCACCACAATATTCAGCTCAAATACAGATGCAGGCAGAAAAGTCTATCCAACTTGGACAAAAGATGTTTTTAAATTATTTTTATTTTTTATTCTTCACCTTTCTTCTTTTGTTTATCCTTCAGGCCTTTATTCCCTGCTCCTTCCATCAAGCAGCTTGTTGTAGCATTTAAGAGAATATGGGGAAAACCTTATCTTACCAGAAACCGCAATCTTTCCCCCAAGTAATTTCAAATACTGTATTTGACAATACTCTTCCAAAAATTGTAAAGACAATTCTCTGACACCCTGGATTGCCTCACTAAGAGATGGCTGCAGATATTGCTGAGAAAGCATGGAAAACTAATGTCACAGAGTGAATGGCTTCTGAAAAACAAAACCATTACTTGGTAGCAACTCTTAACTTTGTTCAAAAAGGTAATCCAGAGTATCCAGTCATCTTCAGTAGATGTCAAATGCATGTCCCATGTACAGCATACAGTCGATGGACATTACCCTTTTATTCATATGTATGGGGGGAGGGTACACTTGTTTGTATACATACTGTACACCGTTATGTTAATTTACCAACTTGCACCAATTACAATTGAAAATATTTTGCAAACTTAAGCAACTAAAGCTTTTTGGTTTGGAATTTTCTGCCCTACTATTTTTTTTTTAGTGTATCCCCCAGTTCTTCTAATTTATTCTCATTTATAGCTGGTGTAAATCTGTACAAATCCACAGACTTCAGTGGAATTACCTTAGCTGAATATCTGACCCTGAATGTCCAAAAACCTTGAACCATCATGGAGACCGCATTCTTAGAAGGCTTCTTGCTTTGGTTTTGTTGTGGGTTTCTCTGTCCTCTCACAGGTGGACATTATACAGTCTGTTAAAGATTTTGTAAATTGTAATATCCAAAAGTATAGACCACATTGTCACATCCTTACTTTGAAATAAGGAGTATGTTTTTAACAGTCAAGGTAGTTAACCCTGGCAAAACTTACTTAGGGACATGGAAGATTCTCCATCATTTACATTTTTAAATCAGGAGCAAATATCTTTCTAAAAACTATGCTAGAGCTCAAACAGAATGTATGGGTTTGATGGAGACATTACTGGGTAGAGCTGGTCAAAAGTTTTTTCAGATGGAACAGTTTACCATCAGAAAATGGCAATTTGATTTAATCAAAACATTTTGCAGGAATATATCAATTCTGTCAAAACTTTCAACAGAAGCCAGCAGGCTGGCCTGGTGGCCACCTGCTTGCCTTGTTTCCCAACAGCCTGCCTACACACCAGCCAGCTGACAGGTGAGTGGTTAACTGGCAGGAAATCAGGCTAGCCAGCTGGTGTGGAGGTGGGCTCCTCATCTTGCCAGCTCCCCAACTGCCTGCCAGGTGGGCTGCCCACTTCCTTGCCACGCTGGCTTGCCAGGTCAGTGGCTGGCTGCCCTGCTCGCTCTGGCTGGCTGGCTAGCTCCCCAGTATCCCTCATATCCTGAAACATGCTGAAAATTACTCTCACTGCCTTGATTTTCTTTCCTTCAACTCCTGATTCAGTGACCTCTAGTCTGACTCCTGTCCTCTCCACATGACTGAAACAGTTCTCCCCAAATTTCCGGTGACCTCTTTCTAGCTAAGCCAGCAGGGTACTTCTCATTCTTCCTGATTTTGTCTGCTACTTTGAACACTGATCGAAGCACTGTCACTCTGTGATGTCTATCCCTCTCTCTCCTCGGCTTACATGACTCTGTACCTTGCCTGCTTTCGCCACACCTTGCTGACCACATTTCCACCATATTTTTAAATTTTGTCCTCAGCTCTCTAGTACTCTTCCCTGTTGGCGTCCCTTAGGATTTTATCCTCATTCCTATCTTCTTTCTCTGTGAACACGCACTCTTGGCTCCTAGTCTTGTGTCAGCAGCTGCCTTTTTGACATTTATTCTTGGATATCCACTTTCTATCTCAAACAGATTCTCTCCAAAATAGAATTTCTCATCTGTATTCCTAATCTTTTTCCATATCTATTCTCTATATGTTTGTAAAGCACCATGTGTAAGTCTACCACACTACATCAATATTTCATAATCATAATATAAACTGCCAGCATTGTCGAATGAGTGATTGAGTACCCCAATTATCAGCTACTTGAATTAAATATAGATGGTTTAAATCTTTAGCCAATACATTACTACTTGTTCACAAAAGGTATCTTTGGGAGCTGTCTTAGCTTCCTTATAAGTCACTCTCCCCCATTTCTATTCCCCATTACCTGGAAGCAATTTGTAAACCTGCAATATGCACCTGCAAATTCTCCTTTGGAAGATTTGACAGCTCAGGCCAGAAAAGTCCTAACAAGCCCCTGGTGTTGATTCAGGATTATTTATCCATCATTGATAGAGTGGGTAGGAGAATCCCAAATTTCAGTCAAGCTGTATGTTGTTCTTCCCTACTCATAACAGGATCTCTTGTGGACTAAATTCTCAGTTTTGCTCTTATTAACAACCAAAGTATTGTAGTAATGGTTACTTAAATTTGTTAACCCTGATTTTCACCTGTGCACTGCAGCTAGCTCCTGTGATCTTATGCTTCAGTTTCCAGCTTCATGATAGGAAATTAAAAATGTGGGGGTTTTGAATGTATGAAAATACCATATCAAAGAGCTGTCTCTGAAGTTATTTGTATTAAATCAGTTAGCATATTCTTTAGCAGCCTTTAACTTATCCACAAAGACAAAAGTGACTTTGGTTTATGGAAACAGACAAGTATGTCATTTGCTGCCGAGAGTTATAACTTTCAGAAAATTAGTGGACCAGAAAACGATTCTGCATAGTTTATTTGAGAAATTAAAAGCTATCTTCAAAGTTAAGGAAATAAAGAAGAGACAAGACTTATAAAGTAATAGACAGCAGCAGCACTGACACCATGAAGTGCCAAGGATGGCTGAGTTATAATGTAATTAGCAGATTATCTCAAAACAATATATAATTTCTTAAGAACCATTCTAGTAAAGAGCCAGGGCAAGCCAATAACCAATCCCAGCATGTACCCCACAGATACAGGAGATTTAAATATACAACTTCAATTGTTTTATTTGATGTTACATTTGGTTATGTTAGAGATATGTGCATGTGCCGTTGGGAAGGGTTTCAGATGACGGATTGTTTAAAGGTAGAAAATTATGCTGTGGGAGGGGAGTTGGGGGAAAAACCAGAATTCATTTGTTAGAGCTTGTGATGTTCACTGTTTCAGATTTGATCTGACGCAGACAGAACCAGCATTGGTAGGCCTGAGCAGGTTACAGGGGCACTCTCTCCCACAATTTCAGGACCTGGCACCATAAAGGAGGTTCTCAGCTTTCATTGAACATATTTCTATCCCTTTTCTTTGCAAAGAAAGCTTTAAACATGCAAACCTCTGCAGACAATTCCAGCTCTGACAGAGATAAACTTTTCAAATGTACGTGTGTAGAGTAAATAGCAAAAGCACAAGATGCTAAACAATGGGAGATGAGAGTGTTCAGAACCACCAAACATTAGGCCACTTTTTCATTTAGGTGCCTCAGTGTGGAGTTAGCCATTTAGCTTTACACACCCACATTTGTAAATGTTCTTCACACTTTGTGCCTCAGTTCCCATCTCTGTGAAAAGGGAATAACAGCACCTAGCTGCCTCACAGAGGGATTCTGACAATTAAACTAGGGTGAAATCCTAGTGTCACATTCCAGGGTTCAATCCAGGCCAGTAAGGGATTGTGTCACCCTCTGTCCCACAACCTGGGGTGCCTTGCTATGCTTTGCTACTATAGCTCCTAACCTAGGTTGCTCACAAACAGCCCAACAATATGCAGGTGACACCCGGAGTATCTGGCTTTAGATTACTCCTCAAAGCAAAGTTTATTCAAACAGTGAAGAAGGCAACATGGAGTCTGGTGGTGAAGGAGGGTTCTATGCTCTTTCTTCCTGTGTTTGCTAAAATGCAGATTTGCTTTGTTGCCTGCCATTTCCCCCCCTTGATGTTTCAAGGACCCTGTTTACTACTTATATAAATTGAGGTAAACACACATTCCTTTGTTTAGGATAGGCCAGATTAATGACTTTTATCTAGTCAGGGAAGTGTGGTATTGAACCTGTGCTAATAACATCATACAGGGGAAATTCCTAACTTCACCTATAATGTTGCTATATATATTTCACCATAATAATATTGGCCAGTGAGTTATTAGTTTTCAGATGATACCTCCCAAGGCATATTTCTACAAAGATTATTACAGTACTGCATAGGGTGTGAATACAGGGGTGCTTGTGGGCACACCTGTCCCTGCTGTCAATAAGAGTTTTGCAATTACCTTCAGTTGAGCCAGGATTTCAGCTTTTCTGTTTGTAAAGTGCTATATAAATCCTAAAACGAACCAGAACACACAGTGGTCTGTCCAATGGCTGAGGACCTTAACTGCATCCAGAACCCCTGCTTATTTGGAAAATTATTACTTGAAAAACTTTTCTAAATGTTGTCAGCTATGCGCAAGCAAGTGGGCTCCACTCCTGCAGTGGAACGCTGGGAAGGTCTCTAAAGACCCCCTGACACACATACGTCACTTAAATTATTATCATAACTTATTTTTTGTATTCAGCAGTGCCTGCAGGGTGTTGTCCAATAGTACATGCAGATTCAGTCCCTGCCCCAGAAAATTCACGATCTGAGAGGACAATAACCAAAATCTGAGCTTCAGTGTTAAAATATACAATACATGTTTTTTCTATATGAATAAATCTTTCCTCAACTTGGCCCTCAACCTTGCCATTATGCATATAAAAATTGTACATATTTTCATTGTATCCCTGTCTTGCATCCTCCACACAGTGCTTATCTTGTAAGTTCCTTGGGGTAGGGAGTGTGTCTTCCTGTTTATGCAGACTGCCTAGCATATTGTGGATGCACACCGGAATTCAAATAGGAAGAGGAATGCTAAAGAACAGTATCATGTCACTCTTCATAATAATATTGCATAATGATTGGGTTTGGCAGTTTAACACTCTGAGAGATGTCTGCTTAGATAAACTATGGAAGCATGCAAATATAAGTATAAATAATTACATGCCATCCACAGTGTACTTTGTCCGAATGTATGTCTATGTTCACTGGAAACTTCTTGCCAAGGGTCAGCAGTGAAGAACTAATAGGTAACCAGCTCATGTTGGCCTGAGAAAGCATTTTGTAAATTAAAGCAGACACACCAATAAATCAAATACTTTTTTATTTGTTTTTACTGGCTTGCAATGTAGGGCTTCGGGATGGGAAACAGAGTCCAGTTAAGTCTGAGCACTGTTGATAAAAGTCACCCAAACCTAGCATTCACAAGTTAGTAAAAAACACATGGTGGGTTTTCAAAGGAGGAAAAGGGATTTTATGTCCCAAGATCAAATACTTTTGATGAGAACAATTGATCAGAAACATACTTTCGTCCATTTTAGTACAGATTAAAACCAATGCATAATCTTTCAGTTATCCAAGGATAGTCACTAAACTACTGTAATCAGTGAACTGCTGGCTGCTAGTATTCATTTAACTACTACTTCTCAAAGGGTCTGATTCTGTTTTCACTAAGTGATATTTACTCATGAGAGTAGCCCATTGGATTATTCACAATATAAGGAAGAAATGTACAATCAGGCTCAGAGAAATTTTCTTGATTAATGCATGCTTTGAGTTTGTAAAGTGTATCCAGGCAAAATCAAGAATGGTTCTAGTTTTGTGAAAACTTGTTGGTTGGGAATTGATTTACACAATTCAAACTAATGGTTCCTATCTGGGTGCCTTTTTGCCAAACATTTGGGGTTGTGGGGTATTTTTGGATAAATGGTTCTGGGTTGGGCCCATTTTTACTTCTGTTAGCTTAACAAAATATATACAAAAATAAATTATTAGCAAGAATTTAAATGTGATTTTTAAAATACAATATTTTAAAATTATTTATTCCCAAATGCGTAATTGTTTTCCTAGCAAAGTTATTGCTTTCAGGCATCAACTGACACCAGTGACAGAAGTGTAGATGCTTGTATCCAGGATAAAGCCTGAGACCAAAGTCAGACATGATGTAAACAGGTGCATCTTCCATGAAAGTGGCTGGACCAAATTAAGTTGTGACATATGTTGTGGTGCATTTGACACTTTGCGTGTGAGTTGGTAAGAAAATGAATGTAATAGGTAAAATAGTGTGATCTCCCTCATGATGATACTATGTAGGCTGATGCTCTTACCATAAAGAGATTTTATGTGTATATACATAGACACACACATTTCTGTTGTAAGATTTATCCCTGTAGCCATTTTTTTTATATACCTTTCCAGGCTGTTTACAAATATCCAACTATCTGAAGTACTTACACAACCCCTGTTAATGTAGTCTCTAAGTTCCTCATAATCTTTCAACATCTTTCCCTCACAACCCCTCTGTGAGATACAGACGTTTCATTATCATTATTTGTCATATGGGGACCCGAAGCACAGTGAGACTCTGCGACTTGTCCAGTATCACATAGGAAGTCTGTAGCAGGCAGAGAATTGCACATGAATCTCAAGCTAGTGCCCAAACCATTGAACCATTTTCTTGTCTTAAAGTATTGCATCAGGTGGATAAAATCAGGATCCCATTCTTTAAGCTCTTTATTATACCCTAGCAATGCCTATTTGGTTCCAACAGGAAAACTCAGGCTATGTCTACATTACAGATTACTTCAGTATAATTTACGTTGTTCAGGGATGTTAATAATCCACACCCTCGAACGACATAAGTTATAGTGACCTAAGCTCCAGTGTAAACAGAGCTACATCAACGGGAGAGCTTCTCCCACCAACATAGTTACCGCCTCTGATGGAGGGAGGAGTTATTAAGCTGATGGGAGAGGTCTCTCCCATTGGGTTAGAGCATTTTCACCAGAAGCACAACAGCTTCATCAATGTTGCTGCACCACTGTAGCTGCTGTAGTGTAGACATAGCTGTATTGTAGACCTATTGCCAGATATTCATAATTCAGGAATATGTCCAAAAGCAGAGAAAATGAATTGTGTACTGTTCAGTTTGACACCTACAGCTTGCTGGAGAAGGTGGCTTGCCACAATTAAATAACTGTCATGGGGGAATAACTGCCTTGTACATATTTTGAATTAATTTGCTCGATACCCACTGAGATAGACCGACATTTTATAAAGAGTCTGAAAACAAGTCCAGAATTCATCAATCTCCAATCTCCTTAAATCTTTCTAGCTGGAAGGAATTGACTTTGAGAGTCTAGTAAGTATTTAAAGCCTGATCCTCCAAATCTTCACTCACACAAGTAATCCTTACACAGGTGAATAGCCTCATCGATGTCGAGGGATTGCTCACATGAGTAACGGTTTGCAGAATTGTGCCCATACTTAATCTTTACAGTCACAGCCTCCTAGTTTTTATATTGACTCACAATATAAAGGCAATTGCCTTACCTGAAAGTCTTAAATGGTGTCCAGTGTACACATTTAATACACTCACTGAATGCCAAATTACTGACTTTATAATACTAGAAATACTTATAATTTGTATAGGGCTATGATGGCCCTTCACTACACTTTGTACAAAAAAGACTTTGAACCACCGTGATTTAGATTCATAGATGTTATATATCCACAGATTCTTCTTCGAGTGATTGCTCATATCCATTCCACTTAGGTGTGTGCGCACCCTCGTGCACAGTTCCCGGACAATTTTTTCCCCTAGCAGTCTCTGTAGGGGCCGGCTCTGGTGCCCCCTGGAGTGCCGCACTCATGCCGCGGTACATAGGGTGCCGCCAGCCCCACAGAGCCTCAGTCCCTTCTTTCTGCCTCTGATGGTCGCTGGAACAACTCCTGCTGCTTGCAAGTATTCTTCCCCTCTTTTGTATTTAGTTAGTTAGCAGTTCTCCCTGAATTTAGTTAGTTTAAGTTGAGTTAGGAGTAGTTTAGTTAGGAGTTAGAGAGTCCTAGGGCTCAAGCAACCTGGCCATGCCAAGGTTTAAACCCTGCACTGGCTGTGGAAAGGCTTTCCCAGTCAATGACCCTCATGATCACTGCCTCAAGTGTCTTGGTGAGCAGCATTGTAAGGATCGGTGCCGGATCTGTAAGGCCTTCAAGCCGAGGACCCAGAAGGAGAGGGAAATCCGGCTGAAGGCAATCTTGATGGAGTCCACGTTGCGCTCAGCATCCAAGCCACCCCGGACTTCATCGGCACTGAGCGTCTCGTCGGTGCAGAGCGCTCCGCCAGCACCGCAGGCGCCTCGGCACCGGACGTTTCCGGTGCCGAAGAAAAAGAAGCACCTCCAGCGCGTGGAGCGTTCTCCCTCCCCCGCACTGCAGGAGCGACCGGGGTCAAGCCCTGAGGTGCTGGGGCTGCGGAAACAGCCTCCAGCACCGGCACTGACACAGAGGGAACCTCCCCCGACTCCTGGGAGTGGGGGAGCCTCTCTCCAGGACCCTTCCACACCGGAGGCGTTTGAGGCAGCTCGAGCCTTGTTGGCCTTGCCCACGCCTCCGGCCCTCCCTGAGCTGAGGGAGACAGGTCCTGGTCCTGGGGCAAACCCGCGACAGGTGCCTTCGAAGGGTGGGCGCACCCGGCACCAGAACAACGGCCCCCCGGCGCCGGAGAGCCGAGCTGGATAGCTCCCCTCCCTCCTCATCGTCCTCTGACGACTCATCATGGTACTGGACCCGGTCCCCAAAGCGGCACTGCTCCAGATTGTCATCGCCCGCCGACCGTCCTCACCATTCGGACTCCAACTCGGCACCGAGGCATCGGGGAAGAGGCGATGAATGTCTTCAGTCCTGCGGCACCACTCTTCATTGTCATCTGCTTCGCTGAGGCACTGGCACCGCTCCAGACGGCACCTCCATTCTTCAGGATCATCCGGTAGCGGGTCCCGAAGTGGCTCTCCCAGGCGGCACCGCTACCACTGTTCCCCCAGCTCGGGCTCTCGGAAGGCCCAACATCGGGATGAGGTACAGCCCCCGGCATCAACGGCGGCATCGGGTTGGCCCCAGCCCCCTCGGCAGTAGCCATATTGGGGCCGTGGGTAACGCAGTTGGGGCAGGGAACTCTGTCAGCCCCTGCCTCCATCGCCCAGCAAGCTCCCCCTAGGCACCATCGGTGCAGGAAAGGGACCACTCCTCAGGAGAGGAGTCAGACCCTAGGGAGGGCCCATCAACAGGACCCGGCCGCCCGTCCTCTTCTTCGTCGCCGGATGAGGTGGCCTTTCAGGACCAAGGGGCCCCTCTTATCGATTTCAGGACCCACCAGGAGCTCCTGAAAAGGGTGGCCTCCAACCTTGACTTGGAGGTCAAGGTGCTGGAGGAGGAGGTGGACCCTCTCTTTGGGTGTGAGGGGACCCAAGGCCCTTCCAGGGTAGCCCTCCCCATGCATGAAAGGGTGTTGCGCCTGAGCAAGGCAGTATGACAAACTCCCTCTTCGGTCGCCCCAACCTCTAAGGGCACCGAGAAAAAGTATTACGTGCCAGCTGAAGGGCACGAATACCTCTTCACTCACCCAGCCCCGGGGACTCTGGTTGTGGACGCTGCTAACCAGAAGCAGAGACAGGGGGCCCAGAGCTCCACTCCTAAGAACAAAGAGGGCAGGAGACTAGACCTCTTCGGCAGGAAGGTCTATTCCACAGGGACACTCCAGTTCAGGGTGGCTAATCACCAAGCCCTCTTGGGGAGGTACAATCTAAACTTATGGGACTCCATGCAAAGGTTCACAGAGTCCCTGCCCCAGGACCAAGCCGCAGACTTTACCACAGTCTTGGAAAAAGGGCTGACTGTTGCCAGCGCAGCTCTACAAACTACCTCGGATGCTGCAGACACAGCCAGCAGGGCGATGGCCTCTGCTATCGCCATGCATCACACAGCATGGCTTCAGTCTACGGAGCTGTCCTAGGAGGTGCAGAACTCCATCCAGGACTTGACCTTCGATGGAACTGGTCTGTTTTCAGAAAAAACAGATGAGAAGCTGCATGCCCTCAAAGACTCCAGGGCCACCCTCTGCTCCCTGGGCTTATACACCCCGCAAGTGGCGAGGCAACAGACCCGCCAGCAGCTGCAGTGGCCGCCACAGCAACAGCAACCTAGGCCACCACCTAGGCCTTCCACCCCACCCCCCGCAAGGGGTAGGGACAGGAGCAGGGGTTTTGGATGACGCAACCGCTCTGGGTTGTCTGCTGCTTCCCAGACAGGACCCTCCCAGGGCTCCAAAGGGAAGCACCAGTTTTGAAGGTGCACCCGAGGGTGGCACTGATACCTCCCCCCTGGATTCAGGCTAGGGCCCTTCTTCAGTTCTTGGTAAAACATCACATCGGACTGCTGGGTCCTGGACACTGTGTGCTGGGATTACACCCTCCAGCTTGTAGCTTTTCCCCCCAACTCACCCCCTTCCCCGTCCTTCTTCAGGGATCCATCTCACGAGCAACTCCTCCTTCAGAAGGTCCACTCCCTCCTGCACAAGGGGGCTATAGAAGCAGTTCCGCTGCTCAAGGTGGGAAGGGGTTCTACTCGAGGTACTTCCTCGTCACCAAAGCCAAGGGAGGCCTCAGGCCTATACTGGACCTGCACAGGTTAAACAGGTTCATAAAGAAACTGAAGTTTCGCATGATGTGCCTAGCGGCCATTATCCCAGCCCCGAATCCAGGAGATTGGTTGGCTGCCCTCGACCTGCAGGATGCGTATTTTCATGTTTCCATCCTTCCCGCTCACAGGCGCTATCTGAGGTTCATGGTAGCTGGTGGCCACTACCAGTTTACGGCCTTGCCCTTTGGCTTTTCATCCTCCCCCAGGGTGTTCACCAAGTGTGTAGCGGTGGTGGCAGCCTACCTGAGGCGCAGAGGGGTCCATATATTCCCCTACCTGGACAACTAGTATAAGGGGCAAGTCCAGGTCTCAGGTGTATGAGGCAGTCTCCCTCGTTCAGGCCACCTGCAACAGTCTGGGGCTGCTCATCAACGAGCAGAAATCAACGCGGTCCCCAGTACTGTGCATAGAGTTTATAGGGGTCTCCCTAGACTTGGTGTGGGCCAGAGCCTTCCTCCCACGCTTGAGGTTCGAGGCCACATGAGAGGTGCCCCACGACGACAGCCAGGCAGTGCCTTCAGCTGTTGGCCCACATGGCCTCATGTACACATGTGGTGAGGCTGGCCCGCCTCAGGCTCAGGCCTCTCCGAGGTTGGTTGGCCTCAGTGTATGTGCCCTGCAGGCACTCCTTGGACAGAGTGGTAACAGTGCCCCCCACAGTGCTGGTGTTGCTACAGTGGTGGAGGAACCCCAGGACAGTGTTAGAAGGGGTTCCGTTCAGGCATTTGACCCCCTCAGTCACCCTGATTTCCGATGCGTCGGACCTGGGGTGGGGGGCCCACATCAGCGGCGGCCTGCGCACGCAGGGACGCTGGTCGCAGGAGGACACTGCCCTCCACATCAGTGTGAAAGAATTCAGGACAGTCAGACTAGCGTGCAAAGCATTCCTCCAGTGTTCATTGAGGAAAATGGTATAGGTGCTGATGGACAATACCGCAGCGATGTATTACATAAACAAACAAGGGGGGGTGCGCTCCTCGGCTCTTTGCCAGGAAGCGCTTCAACTTTGGGACTTCGCAGTGAGGAATGACTTTTGTTTTTAACCGCCTCTCACCTCCCAGGGGTCAGGAACAACGAGGTGGACCGCCTCAGCCGGTCGTTTCTACCCCAACACAACTGGTCATTGCATCCAGAGGTAGCGGCCAGAGTTTACCGCAAGTGGGGTGTTCCCCAACTGGACCTGTTTGCATCGTCCTGGAACAGGAAGTGCCCGAGGTTCTGCTCACTCTGGGTTCGTGAGCCAGGCTCCATCTCCGACGCATTCCTCATCGAATGGACGGGGGCCCTCATGTATGCGTTTCCCCCCATCCCGCTCTTGCCCAAGGTCCTCTTGAAAATCAAGAGGGACAGAGCGGACTTGATCCTCATTACCCCGGCGTGGCCGAGACAGCACTGGTTCAGCATGCTGCAGGACCTCTCTGTCGCCATGCTGATCAAGCAGGACCACGGTCGCCTACTGCACCTGAACCTGGACTCCCTGCACCTGATGGTGTGGAGACTCTCTGGTTGACGGAGGCGGAGAGAGCCTGTTCGGCGCAGGTCCAACACGTTCTTCTGGGTAGCAGGAAACCCTCCACGCAGATCGTGTACAGGGCCAAGTGGAGGAGATTCACCTGCTGGGCAGAGTCGTGGAGCATAACCCCTGGTACGTCCCCCGTGAAGGCCATCCTTGAGTATCTGCTGCAGCTTAGGCTCCAGGGGTTAGCGCTAGCCTCCCTTAGGGTGCATCTAGCAGCCATCTCGTCTTTCCATCAGCTGTTTGAGGGGCGGTCCTTGTTCTCCCACCCTATGTCGGTGAGGTTCCTCAAGGGGGTTGAGAGCTTTACCCACAGGTCCGTGACCTGGTGCCTCCCTGAGATCTCAGCCTGATCCTCACTAGACTGATGAGGTCCCCCTTTGAACCCTTGGCCACCTGCCCCCTGCTGATCCTGTCCTGGAAGGTGGCCTTCCTCGTGGCCATTACCTCGGGTAGGAGGGTCTCTGAGCTAAGAGCTTTGACCTCGGAGCCCCCCCCATACCATGTTCCTCCGGGATAAGGTACAGCTGAGACCACATCCAGCCTTCCTGCTTAAGGTAGTCTCCCAATTCCATTATAACCAAGATATTTTTCCTCCCCGTGTTTTTTCCTAAACCGCACGGGTCGGAGGAGGAAAGGAGACTACACGTTCTGGGTGTGAGGAGAGCCCTCGCCTTCTACATAGAGAGGATGAGGCCTTTCCAGAGGACCACGCAACTCTTCGTCGCAGTGGCGGACAGGATGAAGGGATCCCTGGTCTCCACGCAGTGCATCTCCAGATGGATCACTGCCTGATCAAGTTCTGCTATGAGCACACAGGCGTCCAGCTTCCTGGGGTCATAATGGCGCACTCAACGAGGGCCCAGGCTGCTTCGTTGGCCTTCCTGGGAAGAGTCCCCCTGGATGACACCTGCAGGGCTGCCACCTGGTCGTCAGTGCCCACCTTTGCCTCACACTACGCCATCATCCAGCAGTCGAGGGAGGATGTGTGAGTTGGCAGAGCCGTGCTGGGAGCAGCTCACCGGTGACTCCTACCCACCTCCAGGTATGGCTCGCTAATCACCTAAGTGGAATGCATATGAGCAATCACTTGAAGAAGAAAACATGGTTACTTACCAGTAACTGTTGTTCTTCGAGATGTGTTGCTCATATCCATTCCACACCCACCCTCCGCCCTGCTGTCGGAGTTGGCAGAAAGAAGGGACTGAGGGTCTGTGGGGCCGGCAGCCCCTATGTACCGCGACATGAGCACAGCACTCCAGGGGACGCCGGAGCCGACCCCTACAGAGGCTACTAGGGGAAAAAGTTGTCCGGGAACCGTGCACGAGGGTGCGCACACACCTAAGTGGAATGGATATAAGCAACACATCTCGAAGAACAACAATTACTGATAAGTAACCATGTTTTTTAAGATCAGAAGCGACCATTGTGATCATCTAGTCTGACCTCTTGCATTTCCCCAGGCCACAGAACCTTACCCAGTAATTTCTACATCCAGCCCATAACTTCAGTTGGAGGTATACAATATCTTTTTAAAAGATACCTAGTCTTGCTTTAAGGACTTAAATTATGAAGAATCCACCGCAAACTGTGGTAAATTGTTCTAGTGGTTAATTGCCCCCGTGTTCTTTTTTTATGTTTTTTGCCTTAATTTTAACATTGAATCTTGTTATGCTTTCTGCTGCTAGATTAAAGAGTGATCTGTTAGAATCTTTTCCCCATGTTGGTACTTGTAGACTGTGATCAAATCGCTTGATAACCTTTCTTGGAAAAATTAAATAGATGGTGTTTATTAAGAATATGTCTACACAACAGCTGGAAGGTATGATTCCCAACGTGGGTAGACATAGACATGCTAGCTGTGCTTGAGTTAGTGCACTGAAAATATCACTGAGACAATGGAGGCATGAGCAGTGGCTCAGGTGACTCCCATCCAATTTCCTAGATACGTACATGGGTGGCTACCCCACACTGTTCCGCCAGTCACACTGCTATTTTTAGTAGGCTAGCTTGAGCAGAGCTAGTGTGTATATGTCTACCCAAGCTAGCAATTATACCTCCCAGCTGTTATGCAGCCATACTGTTAGTTTCTTGATATACAGCTTTGTTCTCCAGACCTCAAATCATCCTGTAACTTATTTCTGAGCACATTCTTTTTGAAATGTTGACACCAGAATGGGATACCTTATTTCATTAATGGCCTCACTAATGCAGAGTTAATACTACCTTCATACTCCTGCTTGATATTCCTCAGCTTATATATCCAAGAATTGCATTCACCCTCTTAGCTACAAGATTGCTGATTGCCTACCAGGACCCACAAGTCCTTTTCAGAGTTACTGTTTTCTAGAATATAGCATCTCATTTTATAAGTGTGACCTGCATATTTTGTTCTTAGATGTATGACCTTGCATTTGGCTGTGTTAAAAGATATGCTGTTCAAATGAGTCCGTCTAATCAAGCAATCCAGATTGGTCTGTATAACTGACCTATCCCTATAGAGATTTACCACTCCACCATTCCTTTTGTATGTTCTTCCAAATAATTGATAAAGATATTGAATAATATTGGGCTGAGAACAGTTCCCTGCAGGACACCACCAGAAACACCTCCAATGGATGGCAATTCGCCATTTAAAAGTACTTTCTGACATCTATTGATTAATGCTAACAAAACTACTCAAGTAATGTTGCTCCTGCAGCAACAAGAATCTCACCCTACTTATGAAGATGAGCAGAGTGCCTCAGAGAGCATGCCACTTGTGAGCAAGAATCTAATCTGAAATTTCAGATTGAACCAGTACCTTTGAAGTTTGGGGAAGTTTGGTTATAAACCTACCATTTCACTTACACTACTGTTGTGAGAATCATGGAAGGTTTAATGCATGTTGAGAGGTCACACTCCCATTTTGTTTCTTATGCATCTGACTCCAAACCTTTGTGAAGACTATCCCAACCAGAGTCAATCTTTCTGATTGTGTTCTGCTTATCAGCACATAGCATTACCATTAGACCTACACTAGTGATTCTTCTTTCCTGTTTTGAAATGTTGTAATCCAGCTTCCTGCCAACCTTTTAACTTCCATAGGACTTAAATATACCAACTGCAAGAAGTCGAAAAAGCTCTATCTAAAGGAAAAACTAGAGAAGTCAGGATCTACGACCTGCAGCTTACTGTCTTCAGGAGCCAGGAAATGATGCCAGCTGCATCTCACTCTATCCACACGTGGCATTAGTGGAGAATACCATCACCACAATGTCAATGGCTTGATATACTTGTTGACATGTAGGAAGGAAGTTGGATTCAAAAGCAGCAGACAAAAGCCCGTAATGAAATAGTGCTGAAAACTGCCTGTTTGTGTAACTCAGTATCTCCTTGGCATAAATCTGCATGACTTGTGCTGCGATGATGAGTTCCCTACCTTTTTTTTTAAAGGGGTGTACCTAGAGAAACATGAGTACAAAGGTATTGCTTCCAATGCAGTGTGGGTCTTTGGGAAGGCTTTGAGGGTAGTTTGACTGCCACTTTCTCTGAGTAGTCCCAGATGATTACCTTTACTGAAGGTCATCTGGCTTTCTACTTTGAAAGAAATCTTGGAGTTATTGTGGATAATTCTCTGAAAACATCCACTCAATGTGCAGCGGCAGTCAAAAAAGCTAACAGAATATTGGGAATCATGAGGAAAGGGATAGATATTAAGACAGAAAATATTGTATCATCTCTTTATAAATCCATGGTATGCCTACATCTTGAATGCTGTGTGCAGATCTGGTTGCCCCATCTCAACAAAAAAATAAAATTGGAATTCGAAAAGGTACAGAAAAGGGCAAGTAAAATGATTAGGGGTATGGAAAAGCTTCCATTGGAGGTGAAATTAATAAGATTGGGACTTTTCAGCTTGGAAAAGAGAAGACTGAGGGGGGAAATGATAGCGGTCTATAAAATCATGACTATGGCTAAGGGATGTTTGGCCCGTCCAGGGGTGTGACATCCTTTACATTCACTTTTTTGTTTTATAGCAAAATATACTACCAAGGTATAACCTCCACATAGGCATGAAGAATCCTTCCCTTACTGACTAACCTGACACATTCTGTTAAATACATCATGCTAGGCCAAATCCATCCCCTGGTGTAACGGAGATACACGGGGTAAAATAGCAAATACAATCTCTAGCCTCTTTTTCAGGCTTGTCTTTCATGTGCTTGCTGTCTTGCATGGGCTTGCAGCAAAGTCACTAGGGAGAAAATTTACATTATTTCAGAGCAGGGGCAGATTCTCATTCTCTTCCATAAAGAGAGTATTTGATTTGTGTCTCTTGCACTGAAGTCTTTCTCTTAAGAAATCTAGCAGTCTGATCATAGATGTTTTCCTGAAATATAGTTAAATGTTTCAAAGATGAGTATTGCAGTCACATTTCACATCTTTTTTTCTTTTAACCAGGTAGACAAGAAAATCGTCCGAACTGAAATAGGCGTTCTTCTTCGTCTCTCACATCCAAACATTGTAAGTTGGTATTTTTACAGTGTTTCGCTGTGTCTCCTCTCATTAAAAATGTATTCAATTTCTGAGACTTCACTGTTGATCTTTATAACTCACATTGTACGCTAATGTGTGAGAGTCTTCAGTTAAAGATCTGGATTTTTATCTAAGATCATTGAGTTAGAGTTACATTTAAAAGTAAATTATTAAAGTTTCTGCAAAGTAAAGAGAAAAAATTTTAAAAAACGAGCCTTTCATTTAAAGCAGAACCTGGCAGAAAAAGGATAAATAGAGCCAGCTGGCAGTGTCATGGTTGTTAGTCCCTGGTGGGAGGGAAAGCTTTCCATTTGTCTTTAGGGATTTTCTCTTTAAGACTCAGAGAGAGGTGCTGATGGATGCAAAGAAAGCAGTCTCTAATCCTCCTGTGTTTGAGAGAGGGTTGCTGAGTTAAGAGATGTGGAATTTAGAGGGATGAAAGAAAGAGGGATCCCAGAGGAGATAAAAAGAACCAAAAAAGAAATAATTAGGTAAAATAAACAATACTTACAATAAATTGCTTAACTGATATGAATGTGAGCTGTGTGTCAGTGTTAGTACCATTTTCTGCTTCATTGCAGTCCCCTTGTTATAGGCTATTCTACAGTGCATGTACTCAGTGAAGAGAAAGATGAAAAAATAATTACTCTGTTTGATATCTTTTCCCAGATAAAACTGAAGGAGATATTTGAAACCCCCACAGAAATCAGTCTCGTTCTGGAGTTGGTCACAGGAGGGGAGCTATTTGACAGGTAGGTGATCTATGCAAACCACACCCACAGCATGCACCAGGAATTTTGTGGTGTTCACCTTACAATGCATTGCTTAATAAGGGTATGATCCTTTAGAATTTGCCCATCCGAGTAATCCTTACATCAGTAGTCACAGAGGTTGTTCCAATTGAATGGCGATTACTTACACGAGTAAAAGTCTGCAGGATCTCACTCCAAAGGGCCATCTGGGAAAGGTTCCTCATAGGAGATTTTTTTAAAACGAAATATCAATTAAGCAAAAAATGGAGGAAACAGTCAATAAATTCTCAGTAGCATGGATTCGTGCAGGATGGGGCTTATCAGGCAAACATCAAAGCAGGGCAAATGCAAACAGTCAGGAGGAGTTCAAGGAAGAAGTGTGCTGTGCTAGGCAGAGAAGTGAGAGGGACGCTGGCAAGACAGCAGAAAAAAATGGTAGGCAAAAATTAGATGAACAGTGAATAGAAGAGGGAAATGCCAGATAAAAAATTGGTCATTTGAACAACAAGAGACACTCTTCCCCGTATTTAGCACATCATTATACTTGTGAAAATTCTGCATTTAAAAAAATTTTAAAAAAGATTCTGCAAGAAAATTATTTTATTTAACTTCACGGCTTCATAATCCTGCAAACTGTATTGGTGTCTGTGTATAAAATTATGAAAAATCTTGTAACATATTCTTTTGGTTTTGTTTAATGTTTCTTAACAGAACTATTTATTCTTGTTTTAGATCAAAACAAGATCAGGATATTTAATCTTCCCTCCACTAAGCTTAACTGTTTAATATTTTAATGGAATATAACATAAGTATGCATTAAAGAAATGGAGCGTGAAAAGCACTTTGATTTGGGGAAACACAAACTTGTCCTTTTTCTATGGATAATAGTTCATCCATAATAATCAAAGCAATAAGCTCAACATGAGCAGTTTCTGAATGCAGGAGAAGCAAACCCTTTTCTCACTCCTTCAATTCAAAAAGAAGAAAAGTGTGCATGCATGTGCATACATGACATGTCCAGTCACAGCAATGAGGCAAATCATAGTGCCAGATAAACCATTTGAATCCAGTAAGCCAGCATGCAAAGAGGCTGTGCACCACCATACTTATCCATAGAAGAGACTTGTATGGCAGGTATGTGTAGAGTATTGTGGAAAAGGGAAATATGGATATGCCAAAGAAATGGTTGGTTGGTCTATGAACAGCAACAATTTGTGAGGTGGGAGGGCTGAAGATAGCATCTGCTACCATCTCAACTTACAGCAGTTGAATATGGCCCAACTTTGCAGATTGTCTGGGACTTGCTTTCACTTTGGAAGCTAGGATTTCATGCTCTAACATAACGGAGTTTTCACATGAGAGCAGCCTTTTTCTTAGGCTGTAATTGCTTTCTCAGGATTGGGCCCTCCATGAAATTTTACAATTGGTCCAACAATTTGGCTGCTACAAACTACTCATCTACATCTACATCATTGCGAATCGAAGCAGAAGTGGTTAGCCAGTGCCTAGAATCATGGTGCACCCTTCTGATACTGGTTATGAGCACCTCTGGAAATATTTGCTGTATATTTTCACTCTATATGTGATTTGAAAAATCATCAAAAGATATTTCTTACCCCCCCCCAAAAAAAAGACAGTGGCTTGCTTTCCAGCAAAAGCATGAACATAATTTAACACAATTGTGCAGCTGACATCTTTTGCACTACATTAATAGATACCAAGGCCAGAACATAATATTGTGATAATTGAGTCTGACCTCCTGTATAATGCAAGCCACATAACTTCCTAAGGTCATTCCTAGAGCATCTCTATGGCTTACATTTTTGTTCCAAAATCTCTACATTTACATTTAGCCATATTAAAACACTTTATTTGCTTGCACCCAGCTTTCCAAGTGATCCAGATCACTCTGTATCAGTGACTGTCCTCTTCATTATTTACCACTCCCCCAGTTTTTGTGTTACTTCCAGGTCACTAACAAAATGTTAAACAGCATAGGGCCAAGAACTGATCCCTATGGGACACACTGGGAACATGCCCATTTGATGAAGACTCCCCATTTACAATTACATTTTGAGACCTATTAGTTAGCCAGCTTTTTAATGCATTTAATATGTGCAATGTTAATTTTATATCATTCAAGGTTTTTAATCAAAATATCACACAATACTAAGTCAAATGCCTTACAGAAATCTAAATATATTACATCAACACTATTACCTTTGTCAAACAACCTTGTAATTTCATGGAAAAAAGTAGGTCAGTTTGACAGGATCTGTTTTCCATAAACCTATATTAATTTGCATTGTTTATTATTACTCTGTGATGTGGCATCAGCCCCACTCTGGCATGCAAGGGGTTCAGAGAGCACTAGGGAGGCTGCATGGGAAGCAAACAATATGAGAGGGACTAAGGAACATCCAGTCAGGACCCACCAGGTCCATATAAAAAGGAAGCTGCAGGGCAGAGTAGGTCAGTTGCTGCTGGGAGCCCAAAGAGTAAGTACTGCATCCCTGGAGGACTCAGAGAACTGTAAGAACCTTGGACAGAGCACTGGCTGGCCCTGGGACTGAGCAGCTGAGACCCTGAGATAAGGACGAAGCAGGTGCTGGGGTCCTGGGGAAGTGGCCCAGGAAATAAAGCAGCATTTACAGAGGTTACAGAGGAGCAGCAGAAGGCTGCAGGTTACAGGGTCCCTGGTTGTGGCCCAAAGTAGTGGACGGGCCTGAGTCCCCCCCACTTGCAACTGGGATAGTGACTGGACTATTGGACAGAGAATCTCTCCTCTCAGAAGGGGGAAACCCAGACAAAGGCCTAGCCAGAGGGCTGAGTTGAGAAGAGGACACTGTGGTTCTCGGACACTATGGTTTTTCTTGCCTGAGATAGATGTCAGGCAGACAGGCCTATAATTATCTGGGTCATCCCATTTACTTGTTTTAAATAGTGGCACAACATTAGCTTTCTTCCAGTAGAATGGAAGAAGTGTTATCATGTATGATATGACTACATCATCTGTTTTTTCCTAAATACAGAACAGAAATTTTTATTGAACACTTCTGCCTTATTGTTGATAATGCTACATATCCATCTACTAATGGATCAATGCCATTGTTAGGATTCTCTTTGTTTCTAATATACTTAAAAAAGCTTCTCCCTATTGTCCTTAATTTCTTAGCCATAGAGTTCTCCTTGTGTCCCTTTGCTGCCCTTATCAATTTTGTACAATTCCTATTTTCTGGTTTATATTCATTAGTATCAGATTCCCCTTTCTTCCATTTGTTATATATTGTTTTTTATAGATTCTTGCACCACTTTCCCTCTAAACCAGATCTTTTTTTTAAACCAGTATGGCCTTCCTGTTCAATTGGGAGCATCATGGCTTTTTGTACGCTGAATAAACGTTCTTAAACAATTCCCAGTTACCACTCATACTTTTTTGTTTAAAATCTTCCTCTCAGGAATATAATATAAACAATTCTACATTAGCTCTTCCTTCTCCCTTGTAGCTGTGTGAATTGATAGGATTAAGAGTAGCACTGTGATGCTGAAGTAATGTAGCTGTTGTACAGGTTGTAGTGATGTAGAAAGATGGATTCCTACTTTGAGACAAACTTCTTCTCTCAGACCTTATCTTGTCAGTTACCATATCTTCATCTGCTTTCCCTTTTTCTTCTTCCATTTCTTAATCCATTTATCTTGCCTCTTTCTGCCCCTGCGTTTTCACCAACCAGCTCTTGTCTCCACCTGATTTCTCTCATCTCCCCATGTGTTCTCCTTTTCTTCCCTTCCCTGCTGTTTCTTCAGCCTATCCCATCTTTTCTCCTACATTCTGTATTTTTCTTAAATGAAAGAAATATGCTAACACACCTTCAGGAAGCCTTCGGTATTCTGCCTTATGTACTTGTATGGTTCTTGTTACCATAGTATCTGAGCAGCTCACCATCCTTAATGTATTTGTCTTTCCAACACTCTTTTGTGAGACTGAGTTACTTTTATCTTCATTAATAGAGCAGGAACAAGGGACAGAAAGAGTAAGTGACTTGTTCAAGCTCTCACAGAATATCTGTTGTTGAACAGAGACTTGAACCAGGTCTCCTGAGCCAAAGGTAAGTGCCCTATCTATTCTACCATCCTACCTTTCCCCAATGCACTGGTTGTGCACATGTTAGGAGTGCATCATCAGTTGTACTGTAATTATGGATTTAGCCAAGAGTTTGTAATAGTACAAACTTTATTTTAATTTACTTCAAATTTAGAGTTTGGGCAGCAATAATTACAGAGCTACAATTATGATTCCATAGCTAAGGTTGTGTTGACAAAAGCAAGTAAATAGACTTGAGAACTAGAATATTTCTTTCCCAAACCCTTCTTTACTGAATTGGCAGAACTGAATTTTTGTGATGTTTTTAAGTGATGCAATGAGTCTGTTAAAAATAAGTAGCTTTAAAAGACTTGTTTTTGATATTTTGGACTAGTTTGATAAGATGTCTTCAAGTACCTTTATTATTATTAACAGAGATAAAAAAATTCAAACTTTCCACATTTATTCATCTTAATAATGTTTCCAGAATAAGCTCTGGGGAGACAGTTAACTTCTACACAATAAAGGAATTATCCAAGTCATCTGTAACCTAATTGGGGCCATCCACACACAGCTATTTACATGTCAGGTATCCCCTCTCTATACTGCTGAGACTATCTGCATTTCTTGCTTTCCCATCGTCTTTCCCATTACTATAATATTTGAACTACACATGAACAATTGGTTTCTTATCTGCTTTTACCTTTTCATAATGTTCAGAATACACACATGAATCTGGTTGCACATTTGCTCTCTTGTAGCCGTAATGCTGCATCTAAACATGCACAGCTGGTGTCAGATTAGTTCTCCAGTATCATTACACTGGGACTAGTCACACGCTGTTGGCTTCATACCACTCTCATATGAAAAGATCTATGTAATAATAAAATATACATAACCTTGAGAAATCTTTATCTATCATATATAATATACCAATCAGTGCACTCACAGATAAGTATGACTAAGAAACCTGCATAAGGTCAGGTCGCCAAATTATGCCTCCATCTCTCTCAGACCGGAATCACTGACCATTGCCACCCTTCTCCTCTTGGAGATGGTATACATCAGCGTCCAAGACCGGGAGTCCACCTCCCGTTGCCAGTACTGCATACCAGTTCTTGATTGTGATAGATGAGGAACATGGGTAGGGGGTGAATCATTGGCTACTTCCCAAGGTGACCAGCAGCAAGTCTTTTCATCAGGGAGCAACAAGTTCTCCTTTCTGCACTGTTGCTGCTGTAGTCTTCTCTAGACAGCTAGCATCCTCCATCCCAAACATCTCCATGTGCTCCTCTCGACGAACTCCTCATGCTCCCAGGTGCTAGTCCGGCAAACCACTTTTCCTGCAGTTCTCTTACATGCTTCCTGAAGGACTCCACCAACAAAGACCTCTGACACTGGATGGTTCCCCCTGCCTGGCTTTTGTCGTTGGGCAACAGCAGGCCACATTACCAGCAAGTCAAGACCAGGACCTGGGTGGAAGCCTCCAGAGTCAGGATGTCTGTCTGTCAGGGACTCCCATGGGTGCAGGCAGAGGAAGAGCTAGCACTGGTGTTGTGCTGTTTTCCTCCTCTTTTAGGTTCTTCCTTGTGTAGTACCTGCAAGTTGAAGTAAAACTACCTCCCTGCTTTCCTTGGCTGGCAAACTGAGCTGGCTAGCTCCCTTAGTCTCCCAGCTGCCTTCGTTTCACCAGCCCTGTGTCACACAACATCCTCAATCATATTTCTATTTCACTTCTGCTCCTCTCATAATAATGATATTACCTCTTATGTCTGGTCAATGAGCTTTTCTTTTCCTCTTTCTTTTTCCCCTCAGTACCCTCTCTTTCTTAACCCAAGCATAGTGTTGTGTTTGATGCTATTAACTATCATTAACTTCCATTGACATGCTTCTCAATCATCTGGTACAGTTCATTCATTCTTAACACCCTCTTTTTCTGGGTTTGCTTTTGCCTATCAAAATGTCTCTTCACTATGATAGACAATGGTAGATTTGACTTTGCTGCTATACCTGCCTGCTGTAGTGTTATTCTTGACCTCTGCACTGTCTCTGCCTTTTCCCAGAGCCACCTTCTTTCTGAATCAATCTCAGATTCTTTTCTATTCAGATGTTATTCACGTTTATTTCCTTTTAAGTGTTTCACTCACATCTCATTTTCTCCATATCCTACTTTCAACAATTACTGGCTCCACTATAACGTTTTTTTACGCAAATAACAAAACTGTGTTTTTCGAATTGGTATGAATCGTTCTTGTCACTCCATTTCCCATCTCAACTCAACTTTGTTCTATTCTGAAAACTCATGTTTCTCTCCTTTCTGAAGAATTAAGACATCTTGACCATTAATTCTTTTGCTTCTTTTTTCACCCACAGCTGTAAATCAGCCCAATGTCCTCTCCAAAATATTGTCCATGCCTGACACAATCTAGATGACTCTGACAGTAAAAAAGATGTATTCATTCCTCTGACTTAGTGTAAAATTGAACCAATACCACATACTTTGGATCAGATCAACCCCTTTTGTGGAGGTTGCAGGAAAACAAATATGGGTGATGTGGTTCTGGAGATCTCCCCTTTTGCAGAGATGCTGAGATGGCTAACAGAATGAAAATGTGGCGTGGAAAAGGGCAATTTTGGGGCCTTCTGAAGTCTGCTGGCCCACCTCCTTGTCCCTGATTCATGGGAATTAGCAAAAGAAAGGCACATTGGTTCTTCTTCACCTGTATTGTTTTCAGTTGACCACTGATGTGTGGACCACTTAACATATCACTGGCAGATTTTCCTTCCCTTCTCCCAGGTCTCAGCTCTGCTTTGTACAGAAAGTGGAGAAGGAGTCAGGGAACTGATTACTGCTCCCTTATCTGGTGAGACAATCTCTGCCTCCCGCAACATGAGTTAGAGTAGCCCTTTGGTTTTCGCCAGCAGGATACAGTCATTAACAGACCATGCACCAACCTAGGATCAGCACAGCAGAGCTCTGATCTGGTGTGCCCCAAACACACTCTATATGCTAGGTGCTGTGAAGGCTCATAATGGGTATCTCAGCTCATTGGGTATCTCTTAACATCAGTGACTAGTGGCAAGACCAACTAGATTAATGACAAAGTACGGAAGTGCACCTTTATAGTTTTGCCAGTGCAATTTGGTACTTAGTTGCTCTCGAGTTTTGTAATGATACGTTTTAACACTTTAATTGCACACAGTCAATACTTTATTATCTCTGTCATTGGGCTTAAAGTAAATCTCATTATTTGAAATATTTTTTTCAGAATAACAGTCCAAATTCAAATAACTCCCTGTAAAAGACTGTGTAGAAAGCAATTGTTTACAGTACAATTAGTACACCGTGTTTTCCTGATGCACTTAGAAATAGCTCCATCATTAGGCACCAAAACACACACGGCGTTACAAATGAAGAAGCAACTCATCTAAGCAACATTGCTGGCGCCACTGTTTTACTGCTTGGTGTAAAAAGAAATGTACCTTTGCGCTCCTCTGGGAGATGAGTCTCTGAGTGTTCCACTGGCTGCTTGCCACTTTCAAAATGTCAACTGATGAAATATTGATGTTTCGCTGTTTCTTAGCCCTGATGAAGCACTTCATTCAAAGAGTCCTTCTGCCTCCCCCTTGCTTTCTGTCCCTAAGAGTTCACAGGAGTCATTAGCTTGGGCAATCAGAGTCAGGACAAAGGGGTATATTACGAGTAGCTCTTTGGGGAGAAGAACCTCATTGTGGGTCGATGAAAGTGGATGTGTTACACACAAGATCTATGAAGCATTTCAGTTTGTTAGGGAAGACTGTGACTCCTGGAGATCCCAATTGCATATACAAATACCATGTTCTCTCCTTTCTACATAGGCACATAGCCACATTGTTGCAGTATGGGCCTGATCCAACTCCCATGGAAATCAGTGGAGAAGGACACCCACTGACTTCAATGGGAATGGGATCAAGTCTTATCTGATGGCTTCACAATTATGACTGAATTGATCTTCACAATACTCCTGAAAGGCAGGGAGAAATGTTATCATTGAACAGGTGGGGAGATGAGGCATCTGCTCAGGACCACCCAGGAACAGTGTGTAACAGAGCTGGTAACGGAGCGCTAGTCTCCTGAGTTTCAGTTCAGTGCCATACCCACGAGACCATCCTCCCTCTCCTGGAAAAAAATGCATGGATATAAATTTGTGATCTATTTTGTCTGTCACTATTTTTCTCCTGGGAAGCTCTGGGAAGCAGGCATCTTTGTTATGACTGGATGATGAAAGGAAACTGAAAGTTTTTCATGTGTCTGTTTGTTGTAACAAAGGAGTTACAATCCCAAATCAGCAAAATAGGACATGGTCAGAGAAAAGCTGAACCACATAGCTGAACATCACTTCCTCCTTTAAATGCCATGTACTTATTAGTTCTGACCTCAGCTCAGGGCTCCGCGTTTCTCCTGCAACGATTGGTGACATCCCTAACACCTAGAACAGGACAGGTAATACACCTAACTGCCTTGCAATAGGTGTCAGGGATGTCAGCAGTAATTTAAGAAGAAGTGGATATCACTGAATCTGAGAGCAGTGACATGAGTGAAAATTCTGTAGGGTTATGCATCAAGCGTGGTGTATATAGGCACCATGTGCTCTAGCTTCTCAGCAAGTTCATTTGTGTTGTTGCAGGGAAATTGATGGAGCAGACTCAACTCTGGGGTAATTTGTTTATTACACTGTGTACCTGGTCTTATCTAGACTGTGCACATAAGTCCTCTTAAATCAAGATGGACTCAGCTGCACACAGGCAACAATGCAAACCGCAGCTTAGTCACCATGAACCACCACCAGGAAGAGCTGCCTTTATTACTGCCATTGAACCTTCCTTTCCTGACTGCCCTATCACCCTCCATCTAGGAACCGCAAGAACAGCAGCAGACTCGCCTTCAGCAGATTGGTAACACTGCCCTTCACTGATGTATTACTGAGCTGTTACCTCTTCTGTACATCTAAAATAAGCCTACGTGCACCCCTATTTTAGACACACACAGGGAAAATATTAATTGAAATTAGAGCTAGTTCAAATTTTAGTAAGAATTTTTTATTGAAAAACAAATTTTTCTTTTTTTTTTCCTTTTTTTTTTTTTAAATGAAGCTCCAAGAGGAAAATTACTGATGGGGGGGTATTTTTTTTAGTCCCTCCCCTCCACCTTCTCACCTATTTTTTCTTTTTTCCTCATGTTTTTCAGGGGCAAATGCAAATAAAAAAAAAGGGGAGGGGAGGAAAATAGGGGAGAGAAGAAGGAACAAAATTTATGAAACCAAACATTTTCTATAATTTTATTCATGAAAAGTTCAAATAAATTAAAAATTATTAGTGAAAACTATTTTAAAATTGTTGACACCTTTTGGAAAATGTTTTCAACCAGTTCTTTATAGAGATTTTATTGAAACCACAAGAACAATAATGATATAAAATTGTAGCTCAAAACCCCTTCCACTGAGTGCCATTAAATTGCACAAAGTGATGAAATAATTAATATAATACTTAGCCATTTGTCATAATATTGCCATATATCATTATTGATACAGCTAAGGAAATAGATACAGAAATATTTGTTAGAGAGGTACATTTGCACTGCTAATTTATATGTAATTTGGATGCATATCTCCTAGAAACTAGTTTCCATTCACAAAAATGGCTGCCTAAAATTAGGCTTCAGAATTGCCATTTAGGGTACTAAATAATTCGCCTTCCTTTTCCAAAGTACTGAGCAACCAACGATTCTCAGTTACTTCAGGGGCAGCTGCTGAGCACTGACTTTTCAAAATCTGATACCTAAATAATGATTTAGAAGCCTGACTTTAGGCAATTGTTTTTAATGTGCAGTTCTCTGCCTAACTGGACATACGGAGTAGCCGTAAAGTCTGAATCATTATTGAAGCTAACTGCTACTTTCTATTCAAATACAGAAATGCTATTAAAATCCATGCAATTAGCACAATGAATGAGATTCAAGATAATTATATTCATTACACTTCATTACTTACCTTGTAATATAAAGAATCCATGGTTTAACTTGATATACTCCACTTCCAAAGAATCTTTGCTTTGTAGCTAACTAAACATATCAAGGCGAACAAGAAATTGGAACTGCATGTCAATACACATGTGAGCCATTTGGAACTGTGTCCCCTTTGGCAACAATTCTGCTGTAGATTATAAACAACGAGAGTCCTGTAGCACCTTAAAGACTAACACATTTGTGTGGGCATAAACTTTTGGGCTGCAACCCACTTTGTCAGATGGGTTGCAGCCCACAAAAGCTTATGACCGCACAAATTTGTTACTCTTTAAGGTGCTACAGGAAGCTCGTTGTTTTTGCTATGTACAGACTAACACGGCTACCCCTCTGGAGCTGTAGACTATGATGATCTATTTTTCCTTTAATGACTACTTCAACAATTTAATGATTTCAAACAATTTTAATCTACAGAAATGTTTTAGATTAATACGTTTTAAAAGTACAACTATAGAAGGATTAAGTAAATGAATTTACACCTAAAAGATGCCTGGTCCAGCCAACATTTTTTTTTTAGATAAATGAAAATCTTTATATAATAGAATAAGAAATCAAGAAAGGGTGAAGGCTGTAAAAACACTGGGCCAGATTTTGTAGTCCATATGCAGGCAGATTTCCCATTGAAGTCAATACAAGATTTATGCCAGGACCACAGGATCCAGCCCATTTGCAACACATGGAACAAAAGGGGGCAGATAAATGCACACTGAAAATAGAAAAAAAAATTATATGGACATTGTTCCTGAGGAGTGATCCATAAAGGAGAAAATATAGTTAGGGGGAGAGGGAGAGAGAACAGGGAATATTAAAGAATAAACTCTGGGATTAAAAATACTTTACCTGAATTTGCAATGCAAAAGTACTGAACATAGCAGTTATTTTTATATCCATGTATATGTATAAGGCCTTTTGCGAGGTAAATTATATGCTTATTCCTTCATCTATTACTGAAATGCAGCCAGCTTCAGAGTGGGGAGGGGCAGGCATTATAGTAGCAATATTAAATAATAGTTTAGAGACAGGATGTGAAGATTACCTTAAAGAAAAGACAAGATCCAAATTGTGTACTGAGTGCCTGGAATAATTAACTTAAAATTTAATTTGCACTCATCAGCCTGAGATGAAGGAAGCATGAAACAAATGTTATGCATAAATTCACATTTTAGATCAGGGGATGGAAAGAGTGAATAGCATAGGAAGGTGTTAAGTTTCCAGTAGTGAAATAAAGATAAGAATAGGAGAATTGAGAGGAAGGCGAGAAGGGTCTGATAAGATCTCACAGTTCCTCGGTCAGCAGAAGTCACAGAAGATTATGATGAAAGCTGCCTTCATATTCACTGCACTGGGCTCCAGCACCCAGCTCAACTGAAAAAGAAGTGACTGCAACTGTCTGGTTTGACAGCTGGGGAGTTTCCATTTCTTGGGTGCTTCAGCTTCAGATCCTGGGGTAGTTCTCTCCACGGTGCTGGAGCCAGGGAGGCTGCAGGGGTACTTACAGCCCTAGGGCTGGAATAGCTCCTACTGACCATGCGGGCCCAGAAAGAAGAGACAGGCTGGTTCCTAGTTGGCTGGTCCCTTTACTGGCTCTTTTAAGGGATGGTAGAGGAAGCATGTTGAGAGTTGGTCTTTCATTCCTGATCATCTGGGTACTGCCATACATGTGAGGCCTCCGCTTCAAAATAGAGAAGTACTTTTTTCCCTAGCTAGCTGCCACTGGGGAGTGTAGTGGGGATGAAAGAAATGTTTGGTGATCTGCATTCCTCTCTCCTCAGGATAACACATCCAGCTCCTCAAAAGAGCTGTCAGCCGGAGAAAGGTGCTTCTGTGGCACAGCCACTTTAAAAAATCTTTCCTGACTGCGTTATAACAGCCTTTGCAATTAGTCATTTCTGCTGTCAATGGACATTACTGCCTACAATTAAGATGAGGTGTTTCTGCCCCTTAATATGTGAAGGGGCAATGCAGTAGGACTGGGAAAAGTAGTTCTCTAAACTCTCAGCTGCTGGGTAGGGATTGGGCAGCCTGCTTGTTGATACAAATGGTGCCTTTCGGATTGAAGAAAGGCAGAAAATCTCATCTTTTACCCCAAAGACAGAGATAGTAGGGTCACCCAGCTGATGCAGAAAGACTATGTGGGGCACCACTGACTGGAAGATAGTCGTAGAAGTGGGGTTGGGTCTGATGGGAAGAGGGTCAAAAGAAGGACCTGCATCGTCACCCTCCTCTTCCCAGTAAGAGAGAAGAGCAGGAAGTGGTCTTTATCTTTACACACATGCACACATTCCAAACTCTCCAACAGCTTCATGAAGTTTGGGCTTCATAAAGTTCAAATTAATTTTCTGAAATCCGAAACTTTTTTAGAGCAGAAACCCAAAACTTTTGCAAAATAGCTCAACAGGTTCACAAAATCTCAATCTCCAGGAAGTTTGTCTTGCTCTCCTTCAAGTGTCCTGATTTCTCATTAGGAGGAGAGAAAAATGTCCTCAAGATAAAACTCCAAGAGAGGCTGTATAAAATAAAAAAGGAGACTGTTTGAGCATCAATAACAGTCAGAAAGCAATGGCTAGAAAGTCAAATGTGATGGCTTGGGAGTTCATCTTGCTATAAGAATGATTTTGTGTCTCACTATTGAAAAATTCTATTGCACAATTATATTAAACTCTAATCCAGTGCTTAAGGTGTAACCTTGATGACTGTTGCAGAGAAGTGGTAGAGGAGAGGAGAAAATAACACGTTCTACATATCTTGAAATTTATCTTCTAATCAAAACCATCTGAACCTGCCGTGACACATCCCCTCTGCACAGTGAGGGAGATGTGCATGACAGAGCTGACTATATGCCAGCCAAGGATTGTGCCACACTGGGGAAATCATCTGCATGTTTATGGAAGCTAAAAGCCCCTTTTCTACCACTTGAGCAATGCATATAGGACTTTGGCAGAGCTGACAATCTAGCCCTCAGTTTTGTTATTTGTGTGGGATTTTCACTGGCTTTTCAATTATAACTGAACCAAAAAAGCCTATTATTTATTACTTCAGTGGGTTAGTCAATTTTTTAAAATGATCACTTCCATTTATTGACCTAATATGGTCATTATTCTCCAATATAGAAACTTCAATTAACTGGAGTTATGGTGAGGAAAATATTCCCATAATTTAAAGTTTGGTTCTACACTGAAAAGTAACTCTGTAAAAACGGCACTGTGGATTTCCATGTCTCTTGTGGCTCATTGATTTCCAAATCCAATGTGCTTCATTTACAACTTTATCTTGTTAGCCCAAAGAGCTCAACCTGGGCTCTGAAAATCAAGGTTGGTGGTTTTTTTCTCATGCTTCATCACCATTAATAAAGGTTCTGAATGTCAGATTAGTCCCTTAGGTACATCTGTGCTATTCCCTTGTCCTCAATGGGTTTGCACAAGGGTAACTGTTCAGACACAGGAACCAATTCTGAAAATTTTGCTTCAGAATGAATAAAATCTAGCTCAGATTCTCTCTTAGCTGTGTTTACTGCGAAGTTAATGGGAGTGTGACAGTTTGGGAAATGTGTATATGTACAATTCATTATTTTTGGTTGATTTTTGTATGAAATTGTAGGTATTATTAAATGTCTCTAGGTTGGAGGTGGACTGCACCATTTGCTGATGCGGCTGTAGCATATCCTTACCATAGACACTTGTTGATCATTAAACCTTTGTGGTTGCCTACTCAGGTGGAAACACCTTGAGACAATGGGTTGGCTGAATCTGAGAGAAGCTACTCCCTTCAACATCTCTGGAGGGAGGTACAGTGGAAAATTCCCATCGGGAGAACAAAGAAACCAAATGTAGGTAGGGAGATGCATACGCTTGAGGGAAGTCTTGCAGAATTGTACAGGAAGCTTTGGGCAGGAGAGAGGAGAAGATGAGCATGAGTGTGTATCTAGTTTAACTATGGAACCAGCCAAGGTCAGAGGAAGGTAGTTGACCTAGGGAGAGAACTCCATGATTTTGGAAAGATGTTGTTAGCTGCAGGAAGGACGCCCTAGAAGACGCTGTCCCAACCCAAAGACCGGTCCCAAGTGGGGAGGAAACTGAAGCAGGGAAACACATAGAGGTGGGTTTATTATTTTCTTTAGGTCTGTGTATTTCTCATGCTGTTAAGTAAAGGGTAATGGTGTCTTTAGAATCCTGTGCATAGTCTGTCTGTCTGTTGGCTTGCACTGTTGTGTGACCCTGCAGAGGTAAACCCAGAGGGCTGGAGTTCTAGAAGCGGGCATGTTAAAGATATAAGGGCATCTGAAGAGTCCTCGCTAATCCCAGAGGCTAGGCAGTTGGACAGTGGTGTCTCAGCTCTCAGTAGGGTTTAATGGACAGAGGATCTGCACTCCAAGCCTGTGCCTACAGGCTCCAAGCCAAGGTCAATGTTTGGATTCTGTTCAGATTCAAGAGACTTAAAGCACACAGGGCCAAGTGAGGTGGGCTCCAAACACAACAGCCTGGGAGTGTCTAACCAGAGAGGAACTCCACTAGCTCTCTCTCTGTGTGTAACAGGGAGTAAAATGCTGTAAGAACTTGATCTAATCATCAGATACAGCAGATATGTCTCTGAGTATGCACACAAAGAAAATCTTAAGACTAACAAGACACCATCTTTGCATAGTCACTTTTTAGAGCAGAACCACACTTCCAGATATCCAGGGGTACAGTGAACCAGGTCACCTTGGAAAGTAAAGGCTTAACTTTTCAATACTTGGCATGAAGAAACTATTTTGGGAAGATGGGAAATGGCAAGTGTTACTGCAACATGTGTTTGCACAGAATTATGCTTGAAGATCACTTGGATGCTATACCTGGTGCAGAATGCAGCTGTATGCTGCCTGTAAGCCAGTACTGACTACTGGGAATTAATCACACCAGCTCTACAGAAATTGTACTGGTTTTTTATTTCCTGTTTGGGTGCAATTCAAAATGTTGATTTTGATCTCAGATAAAACTCTGCAGGACAGATCCTGTTTACATGAGAGACCTATTTCCATGAATCTTGAAAGTGGTTGATATAAACTGGGCATTTAAGCTAATAGTCTGTAGATTTAAATGTCATGGGGATGGTAGCCAAGTGTTCTCAGTGAAAGTCCCTTGACTCTGGAATTCTTTCCCCACGGATCTTACAAGCTGTACCTTAAGAGACATTGCAGTGCTCAGTTCCCAAGCATTTTCTTGAGGGGGTGGTTAGATGAGTGAGTGAGGTTTAGGGAACATCCTTTATTCTTTCCTCTCTGGAAAAGTGGCACATGTGACATGCAATAAGATGTTTTATAAATCTAAAAAGTAAATAAGTGGACTCTACAAATTTTTTATTTGCACTCTGTGCATCATAAAAATCTTCTTTGTGCTTACTGCCTTCAAGTCATTTAGTTTTTAATCCTTGTCAAAAACAGGTCTCTGTTAATTTGTTAATTTGCAACTGTAGAATGAATTCTCATTTTCCTGAGATTCAGTAAGAAGACAGTTCGGTGTACTGAACTGACACAAGCATCAAATTCAGTGTTCTTATACTGGAGATGCCATATGGTCCTTATAGGCATGCAGCAATTCTCCAAAAAAGGTCCATGTTTTTGGAGTTTTATGTACGCACTCTACACACACCCACATCATGTAACATTTGAGAGCTTATTTTATATACATGTAGATGAGTTATGATGCAGAGCTGTCAAGTGGTAGTGTAAGCCTGTAGGCGAGGTAAAACAATGATAACCAAAATGAGTGTCTTTTTTGCATAGTTCCAGAAACACTGCAACATGACTCTGACTACAATTTTACTGTTTAAGTTAATTTCAATATCTTTATGTGGTGTTTATTGATCAAAGCTACCAAATGACAATGTATTAAAGATTTTTATTAGTATTTCATGGGCAAGATTTTTATATTTCCCTGATTAAGTTGTTCTGCATGAGGCAAAAATGGCAAATATCAACATTTTGCAATATACTAGCACGAAATGTTTTCACATTGCATATTCTTAATTGTCAAAGTATCTCACAAGTGACTACAATAGATTTCTATATTTTCAACTGGAATTTGGTGATCAAATCAGTCTTACACTGAAGGTTGTGCACAAGTAGCAGTAGATTGTGGGTCCATATTTTGTATGGGATAGTGGGTAGATATAAATATATATACATTTTTATTGTAATGCTTCTCCATTTGTAAACTTTTGTACATCTAGTACATCTTTGTACATGTAGCATCTAGTCTGTCTGGTAGAAGGTTTAATTTGTAAACCTAAATGTGCATGCAGTACTAGCCTTTGAAATGTTCTAGAAACTAGCTTTTTAATTAGATGACATTTATGCACAAGTCACTATTAGTGTTAGAGATGACAATCCAGAGCTTCATGTTATGAATATGCAAAAGCCATATGAGAAAAAAGTGTATTAACAAGTAATGAAGACAAAGTCCACAAAGAATCCTTGCTTCTGCACTGACAAGGGATGAAAGATATGTTACAGCTTTTACCAGCCATGTCATCAGCAAGATAACAAACCTTTTTGAGCCTGAATCACATCCAGAGCTGCTTATCAACAAATTTATTGGACAGTATAAGCCATCAGATGCACAAAGAGTCTCTACTAAAAATAGCACATGTTGAAAAACAAATGAGGAGATTTCTGAGAGATGCATTTGATTCTGAGGAGACATATAACTTCAACCCAGCCAAGAAATCTGGCATCAAAACATTTGCTGACCTGGCCAATATGACCAAATTTAAGTCAAGCACGAGAGGGACAATCTCAGCAGCTATCTGTCCAGAGATCATTTTCCCTAGAGCGCTGTCCTTAGCAAGATGCAGAGATGATGTTTCAATGGCAGCTGTTCGTAGCCAATAGGATCTGTGCCTGTGTCCTTCCATGCTGATGGAACAATAAAACGAACAGACAAAGCTGAATTAGGGCATTAACTGGAAACTCAAGCTGAAAGAATAAATGAGCTAAGAGCAGGCAACAAAGAAACCACAGTGTACAATCAGAGATGCCATGGCTGTCATACAAATGGGGTTAGAGACAAATTCCATACATTTGATTAATTTACTGCTGAGTACTTGAGGCAGGTCCTAAGAGAATTTGATAAAGCACGTTACAAATTGTGTAATCGAAGTCTTTGACAGATATGACAACAGTAACTGTGAAAACTGGAGAAAAACAGTGCTAGACAGGTTTTAAGGTTGGATGCAAGAAATTCCAGGTGATTGTGGATTCTCTGTGCCTCCCATGGAAAAAGTTTCGGAATATAACATCCAACAAGTCACAGTTCCTCTGCGAACATATAGTTCAAGATACACCTGAGATGGAGGAGCACAGCTGACACAAACACTCCTTGCTGGAGGCTTTTCCAGCGGTGAAGTAGCAAAGTCCATCACCAGTAGAGGTGCCGAAGCCCAAGACTTGTATAGTACTCAAGATGAAGCTGACACCAGTTGCTTCTGCATGTTGTATGTGCCAATATGGCTTTTGTGTCTCTTGGTATCAAAGGAACCGTAGTAATTAGATCCGCCAGTCAGATGTTTTGTCTTTGCTGTTCGCTATATTCCAAAAATAAAACACAGAGATAACATGTAGATTGAAACAGGCACTGTTACCAGCACAACTGATAAGCGTTGAAATTTGTGCATGCACTCACTCCTGACTTTCGCAACATATTTGCTGCTGTACATGCATTAACAGGATGCGACTCCGTGACCTATTTGGTATTGGGAGAAAAAACCTTTGTTTAATGTTGTCATAACAAAGGGAGCTTACTGCTTCAGAGATCTTGCAAAATTGGGAGAGAGGGATGGACAAGCCACAATTTCTGAAGCAAGAAAATTGGTACAAGCACTGTATGATCAAAGAAAGAAAGAAAAAAAGAGGCCTGCAAAGACCTCAATTGCTCACTCCTCAGCCTAGCCATCCAACAGAACTAGTCACTGTCGAAGTCCCACCATATGGGGGCAGTTTTGAAGAGCATGTCAGAAGAGGATCTTCGCAAACAAAAATTTGAATGTCTTTGCACATGGGTAAATCAGATATTGGGTAACTCACACTATCTATCCATGTTGCAAGTATGAACTACTTTCTGTATTCTTCAAGGGCCTGATGGCATCTGAGCTCCTACGAGACTTTATTTGTGCTTGAACCAGTAGGGTTCGCTGCACAATCAACTGTGTCTGTAGTCCAGTAGTCAGAACAAACTTCACATGTCAGGCATTGATGACTGTACTAACCCAGGCACTCCTGACAGAGATCGTAATGATGAACGAGATGATGATAATGATGTTGACTAGAAATGTCCCCAGTGCTATTACACTTCAATGATACCTGTACAAGCTTATCGTCAGATTTTGTTTGACACTTTACATTGTTGGCGTGATGCTTTGAGGTCACAAAGAAATCCAATTTTATGTCTTGAAACAATATATCATCAGTAACAGAAATGAAGGCAAATATTTGTCCCCATTTCTATGGTAACGGCCCCACCTGACAGCTCCACGTCATGCCTCATCTTAAAGTAGATATAATAAACTTTGATATGGTGTGCCTTTGTAGAGAGAGGGTACATTAAGTCAAGCATATCGGTGGTGTCTGCTGCCTACATATTACTTTTGGTTTTCTATTGAGTATTTAGGTAATTAACAACTTTCTTTGTAATAGCAATTGAAAAATGTAATTGAAAAGCTTGTAATGTGGAGTAAAAGATGCAAATGGTAAGTAGAGAAGTTCTCAAGAGTGTGAACAGGGACAGAAGTGGCACATTAACATATGCTTGTGCACACCCAATTTTATGAATATAAACATTTTGTGTGAACATCAGTTAGATATACTTGCTTGAACACGTACCCACGTAGGTGCTGAACGTACCATGTACATGTAAATGACTGCATAATGTATGCAAGCAAATGCACATACCAGACGTTGAAAACATGGCCCTGCATGTGGAATTCGAATAGAACATTTCATTAGTAATAAAATGTCTGTTTCATTTAGATTATTTTCATCATTTTCAGTACTGAGTATCTTTCCTGATTAACTTTATTAGTGTGTGATTCCAGATATGTTTTTTCTCACATCCGTTCTTTCTTTCTTTTTCTTTCTTTTTTAATGGTATCTCTCTTCCCTTCCTCCCTCGCCTCCCAAAAAACCTTTATTTTGGCATGTCTGGCTCTGTCTTTTATCTCTATAGCTTTCACCCCCTATATATTATATGCAGAGGGGACAGTTTTCATTTTGTTTCTTTTGAAGCTCCTCGGTGTTACTGCTTTTTTTCAGCTGTCCTCTCAGTGAAGTTGCGGTCTTTTTTCATCTGCATTTTTCTTAAAGAAAGGTCGTTTTATAAGCTAAATGTGAAGGATCAGCTCATCTTTTATTATGAGAGAATAAGAACTCTCTGTAAATCTGCTTCTGTTTATGGAGATAGGTCAACAAGGGAATGTCCAATTAATGTCTCTCTAAGAGGGTAGTCACTTGCATTGAAACTTATTGTAAAGAAGGCAGTTTCCAGGCTCCAGAAGATTGGTCAACACCAAAGTAATGTTGACATTCAAAATGTATTTTCTTCATATTACTGTAGCTAAGATATGCAATAAGGGAGATGTCCATTGTAGCAATCAATGTTCAGACGTTCTCCCAGCCTTAAATTACAGTGGCGTGCCCCTTACATAATAAAGCTTTAGTCTCTACGTAGGAGTATGTCTCATCTCACCTGTGCAGTTCCCATTTGCTTTTCTGGATAGCCATTGTAACATTTTGCCTTCAAATTGTACCAATATCTATTGCATTCATAAAATAATCTGGACTTCTTACATTCTCAATCAGAAATTTAAGATCTTGACTAATGAAAAACTAGAGTATAACTTCAGATGACAATGGCTGCAGCTAGAACAGTCCATCATGCTTGTTGGTATGCACATGTAGCTCTCATTCTAATATATTAACTAACAAGATGTGTGCCAGAAATAGTCACTTTATCACTGTTCTTCTGCTGCACCTGTTCCCCATCCATCCACCCCACATCCAGCTCTTGTCTATTTACTGTACACTGTAAACTTTTCTGGACATGGACTTCATCTTCATAAATAGCTGTATAGCAACAAGCACACATCAGGCACTGTGTTAAAATACATAATAATAAAATAGTAGCTAGTGGGAGACAGCAGGGTCAGAAGGCAGCAGAAGGATGATTCCCTTCCCCCACATTTACGTTTATTAAAAACTGACACTGTAAACCAGGGATCTCAAACTCAATTGCTGTGGCGGGCCGCATTTACATTGAGTGGAGTTCAGGGGGGCCGCACATGACACACACTACTCTACTGTATCTTTCATGCTCTACTCTCCGCCGAAAAAATCTCCACGCAGGGTAAAATTCGGCGGCACAGTAGGAGAGAGAGGCTCTCACAGGGACTTGCAGGCTCCACTGTCCGCCGTCAAATCTCTCTGTGGGGCCCACATTCGGCGGCCATTTCCTTTTTAAGACGGCCACAGCTTCCCGGAGCTCCGCTCAAAAAAAAAATGCCAGCACAAGCCTGCAGCCGGATTCGGACTGCGGGCCGCATGACACAAGCCCGCGGGCCGCAGTTGGCCCGCGGGCCGCGAGTTTGAGACCCCTGCTGTAAACAAAACTTGTACAAAAAATATCGGCTTGCTTAGAATTTTGTAACGTGTATCTGTGGTGCATGAGAAGTTATTGCCTAGGTCCCCCTCTTCCTTGGCCACGGCCACGGCCTGTACCCCAACCCCTGCCACGGCCTCTTCCTGCAACTGCTTCCCTTTTCTTGGATTTGACTTTTGGTTCAACATCCCCTAGCAAAGTATCCGGAGATAAACTGCCTGGCAGAATGAAGTATCGAATGTTATTTCCTCGAATACTCAACATCTCCAACTGTACAGGCGCTCTGTTCTTCAGTGTCATGTTGACAGCTTTAAGATGTGTATTCATACTGACATCCACTCCTGTGATTGTTCCATGCACCTTGTGTTCCATTCTTCAGTTCAGTGGTCACAATCCTATGACTTCATTTCATTAGAAACCTCACGAATTTCATGGCGGCAGAGTGGGGGTGTCAGGCCAGCCGGCCGGGACCACAGAGTGGCAACCCCGGCAACAGGAAAGGAAAAAAAATTGAGCTCGGTGTGGAGTCCTCGGACCAGGCTGCTCCAGCGCTCGGTGAAACAAACGGTGCAACTGAGCAACTGAGTGGCCGGACGAAGGGAGATATATAACCCCTATAATGATCAAAGCCTTGTTACCTGTGGACTGAGCAGGGGTTCCTACAGGCCAGTTAGGAGCAGCTGAGGCCAATTAAGGCCCAGCCAGAAACCTGATTAAAAAAAAACCCTGCTCCAGTCAGGCAGGGGGAGAAAGGAGAGCTGCAGTTGGCCAGAGGAACAGAGAAGAGCCAGGAGAAAGATACAGAGACCAGAGGGGGGGAAGTAGCCCAGGGGAAAGAATTGTAGCCACAAGCACTGTCAGCAATGCATAACTGCTATTTCAAGGGCCCCTGGGCTCAGACCAGGAGTGAAGGGCTGGCCCTTCCCCCTCTTGCCCCACTGGGCATTACTGGGATGGCCAAAGCCCAGAAACAGGCGACAGGTGGCACCCTGGCCCTCCATGGGAAGGAAAAGCGTGGGACCCAGGAGAGCAGAACCAGCAGTTTGCCACACTAGGATTAAAAATATATTTCTGTGGGACATTCAGTTATGAGATTTGAACAGGATTGTATCCCTGGTTCCCCAGATGAACCTAGCTAGGACTCATTATGAACTAATTAATGTTCTCATGAAATGAAATGAGAGCATAGGTCAGAACACATGGCCATGGCCTTAAAGTAGTATATTTGGATGAGACTGATCACAGTAGTTTCAGTCATAACAGAAATGGAGTTAAGATTGTGTCAGCATTGCATTGGTAAATTTGCAGAAGATAATTGCTCATGATAAAAACGATTTACTCCAGACTTGCATCCAAAGTCACAGCCCAGAAGGAGAATAGGTTTATCAAATCTGAAAGCTTGGAGGAGGATGCGGGGTGGAGATTTATTGTCTCTTAATTTGTTATAAGCATGTTAAAAAATGACAGCAGGAAAAAAAAACCACATTGTCAGTGGCTCCAAACTTTTTGGTGCTCCTATAAAATGATTTTGATTTTCAAACTAAAATTTTGCTGACCATTAGACCTAAATATGGATCAGAGCTTCCAGCAGTTTTGATCACTTTATTACATGGGTAAAGGTAAATCTAGTTTAATGGTTATAAGTAAAAGTTCTTATGATCTGGAAAAAGGCATAAACAGTAAGGTGGCAAAATCTGCAGATGATACAAAATTATTCAAGGCAGTTAAGTTCAAAGCAGACTGCAAAGAGTTATAAAGGGATCTCACAAAACTGGGTGACTGGGTAATAAAATGGCAGAAGAAATTCAATGTTGATAAATGCAAAGGAATCGTAGAACCATAGGGTTAGAAGAGGGCCGCAGAGTGGCCATTTCTCTTTGGACTCAAAAGAATCCATTTCATCCCAATGGGACCATGGTAGACAGCAGAGGATGGAGGTGGCCCAACCCCTGGCGATGCCATGGGCTCCACAGTGGCAGGTGCACTTCCAGTGGCCGTTCTAGACCCTGTGGGCATTCCACCAGATGCAGGGGTCCCAGTTGGGCAGACCTCTCTCCTTAATGTCATCGGAAGGGCGGACAAGGAAGCCTTTGCACGCTGCTGGAAGCATGTGGCACGGCACCAAAGAGGGCTCCATTCCCAGCACCACGGCAGATTTTCCTTGCGATTCTGTCTCGAAAGAGGAGGTGGCACCGCATGACCCTTCCAGTGGCCAGGGGCAGGATGGGTTGGCACCAGCAGTTAAAGTATTCTCTTCATCTCTAGATGAGGCGGTAGCAGGAGGCACACCAGCATCAGTGCCGGATGCCACCAGAACACACCAGGAGCTACTCTGTAGGGTAGCTCGCAAAATGAGACTACAGGCAGAGGAGGTGTCGGAGAGTGCAGACCCCATTGTAGATATTCTAACCCCACAGGGCCCCTCCAGGGTCATGCTCCTTCTTATAAAAACTGTCAAGGAGACCACAAAGACTTTGTGCCTCTCTGCCTCCTACAGCGAAAAATGTCAAGAGGAAATATTTATTATGAACATTTTTATATGCACCATTCTCCAGGGTCGCTTTTAGTAGCCACTGCAAATGGCATGAGAGGCATGGACAGCAAGGCCCCACACCTTAGGCCAATGATGCCAAGAGGAGGAAGGTGTACTCCACTCGAGGGCTCCAACTTCATATAGCGAACCAGCATGCCATCCTTAGTAGGTACACCTTTAACTCCTGGCAGTCCATGGAGAAGTTTCAGGAGTCAGTTCCACCAAACTCCAAGTCCGAGTTCTCCTCCATGGTGAAGGAGGGTAAGATGCTGTCAAAGACATTATTGCAAATGGCCTTAGATGCAGCTGACGGAGTGACACGGACAATGGCATGTCGGGTGGCCATGAGACAGAGTTCCTGGCTCCAAGCCTCAGGCCTCCTGCATAAAGTGCAGGTCACTATTCAGGACCTTCCATTTGAGCGCCCAGCACTATTTTCATCCCAGATGCACTCCAGGCTTCACAGCTTGAAGGACTCCAGGACCATACTGAGATCCCTTGGGTTGCACACTCCATTGACTCAGAGGAAGTCAATCTGGCCTCAACCCAGTGTCTTCCTAGCGTATTTCATTTTGGTTCACTACTTGTATTAAGACATGTTAGAACCTGGCGCAGGTCCCCGTGCTGCCAATAACAGCCCATTCCACAAGAGCTCAAGCATCCTCTGCAGCATTCCTGGCACATGTGCCAATCCACGATATCTGTAGGGTGGCAACATAGTCATAGTCACACCTTCGCAACCCACTATGCTATTACCCAGCATGCCAGATATGATGCTGCATTCGGTAGAGCAGTACTGCAATCTACCAGTCTTTGAGCTCTGACCCCTCTTCCTAATGGTCTGGCTTGGGAGTCATCTACTTGGAATCAATATGAGAAAACTCTTGAAGAAGAAAAAATGGTTACTGTTGTTCTTTGAGATGTGTTGCTCATGTCCATTCCAACACCCACCCGTCTACCCTTCTGTCAGAGCAAGAAGGAACTGAAGAAGCAGAGGGTCAGCAGACCCCTTCATAGGGCTCCAGGATGGTGTGATTCCAGGAGGCTCCCCAGCCGACCCTAAGGGTACTTCTAGGGGAAAACGTTCCAGCGAGCTGTGCACGTAACATGCACCTGCCTACTTGGAATGGATATGAGCAACACATCTCGAAGAACAACATTTACGGAAGGTTAGTACCATTTTATTTTGCTGGTGGTACAGGACTAGTCTTTAGAAATGAACAGCTGCTGCTGTGGGATATATTTTATGACTAGAAAAGTGTGGTCTATTGGAGACAAATGGATGAAAATGACAACACAGAATATTGGTCCTCATGTATCCCAGACAGTCAAAGCAATAACATAAAAAGGAAGTAATGATTAAGATTACAGCTCTTAAAAATCTAGTGCTAAAAGTGTTCTAAAATCTGCACCTAGAAATAATTCAGGGTTATGTTATATTAAATCACAAGAAAATTGTTCTTATTTTGAATTCCCCTGAGCGTAACAACTGAGTCTCTTCCTTTCTCTGATTCTCTAGTGAAACAGCAAGTACTGTAGGTTGCTCCTTTTACTATTGCGTTGATGAGTGGGTGTCACTTTAGACTATATTGTGTGTCTTTTTGTAGAACAATGAACAGGAGTGTTGATTATTAGGCTGTGCTATGAAACAATAAATTGAAAAATATCTCCGCCTCATTGGATTTTTCCCTGCAGTCAAACTGAATCATCATTGTTTTACTATACATTTCTCGACTGCTTGTCAGTTACATGGTAAAATTGTAAATGACATTATTCAAAACAAACCCATCTTTCACTCTACAGGTAAAGTAAGGTGCTACCATATTTGATAGATCCATCCCTGATTGATGGATTATTACCTTTTAAAATCCATATGTATTATACTGAAAATCCCAGTGACTATGTGTTAATTTTGTCAGACAGTTTAATAGTTAACATCAGCCTTGTGCTGTCATAATGAAACACATTGGAAGGTGGCGCTCATTCTTATTGCTACACTCATCACAACAGTGCTGCTGAAGTAAATATTGCAGAAGACATATGCAAAGTGTCTTCCCCTCCCCAGTAAATCAGATGTTTAGGTTTTTAATATAAAACATAATCTCACCCCTGCTCCAGGTAGGTGGGAGCTTGTTGTGCCTTATCACAAAAATCAGTCACTATGCAGTAGCTGACTTTACAGAAGGTACACAGCCATGCACTTCTGTGTACTGAATCTAAGATGACAACCTGAATACACATGTATCTTTGGTGTAACTCTATACGAGAGAAATGTTGTTGGTCATAAATAGTTAGAAAATATTGGGGGTTTCTTTAATGAACAATTTTTGTAAGTGTTAAGTGATACAATTTTTCTCAATTTTTTGAACATAGTTTACTAGTTTGTATTTGTGTAATAATATATGCTCTGTGTGCAATCTCTCTGTTGTGTTGGGCTTTGAAAATTAATTCAATTTTTAAACCAAAAAATGCTAAATGGTGACAGCAATTATTTGCTTTATTTAATTTTCATATATAACTGTGTTTTTATATTTTAAAAGTTAGTTTAAAGTAAAGTTAGTTCACGTTCTTCCAGAATGTCCTTGTACATGCAAACTCTGAATCAGGCACAAGAAATTGGTTATTGTTTCTGCCCATTTAAAGAAAAAAAGGCATTTATATATTAATGTACCATTGTTTTAAAAGCTTCCAAAGAGAGAACTCTATAAAAGAAAAACATATTTGTTTTCTTTTTAAAAAAGAGTTGAATAGATGTAAGAAAAGATTTTCAGAGGTTCCCGGCACCAACGAAGCCCGTTAAATTCACTATAAGCTGCAGGTTCTCAGCTTTTCTGAGAAATCAAACTATTAATTGTTGTGAACAATATCCACATACTATACTTGGTTTTATGGTTTTATAAAGAACAATAAAGTATTTTATTTCAATGAAGTTTCTATGTGGATCACAGAGCAGCAGTTCTATACTCAGAAAACAAAAAAGATGACAAATCAGCAGATTGCTACAGGGATAATTTGCAGCTTGCAGATTCTAACACCAAACCCTGTAGATTGTGTGGAACAGATCTTGATGGGACATTGCAAATGGATGCCACATCATTTGTAAAAGAATGGCTTAAACTAAATAGAAACAGAAGAAAGCATCCCCAAAAGTTTATACAGATGATTTGGCTAGTTCTGATTTTCTGAAATCCATCATCATATAGACTAGAGTTCTGATACCTTTCTTTTGCAGACTTTATTAATAGTTATGATTTTATTTCTACAGCAATGAACTGGTATTTTAAAATCTTCTTTTTTATAGTAACTAGGAACCACAGGTAAAGTACAGATGTGTAGACCTAGCTTTAACCATCAGAAGTCTGTAATTTTGATTCTGCAGAGAGCGTCACAGCCTACCAGACGTGTTCAAATTTGATTACTTTTTGATTAATTTTTTATGAAGTATTTACCTGCATTGCATGCTCATCTTAATCCATGAGTCTAAGCAGTATCTCCTGGTTCCTTTATAGGATTGTGGAAAAAGGATATTACAGTGAGCGAGATGCCGCCAATGCTGTTAAACAAATCCTGGAGGCAGTTGCTGTAAGTATTAACTAGGATCATAGGCTCACCACATAATCATCTTTCATTCGTTTGGAACAATTGCTTAATAAGTACACAGGTATGAAAGAAGCAGCTTTTCCTTGTAGCTAGTCTATACATTCATTTCTATAATTACTTTCTATCTATCCCTCGAAAAAGTGACCTTGAGTGACACCAAGCTATAATCCATCTGCTATAGTTGAATTAATGTTCTTTATCACTACCCATTTTCAAAAACTTGCGAAGATAAGTATTAGTCATTTAGGTTAGAAAATTATTTGAGATCATTAAGCCTTTTGTAGTCTTCTGTACAAATTTTTGTGAAGTGCATCACCATCATTTATTTAGGATTCCTTTTCATATAGAAGGAAATGCATTACCTTTTCATCCAACATTGAGAGACTAATGGAATGAATGAATTTGTCAGATTTCATGGACTGATAGGGAAACTTGAGTGGGAGTTTCTTTCAGAATGTAGCCATGAATAAAGAGGTCTTGCTTCATTTTCAGTCACTGCCTGACTGTTCCTTTACGTATGCTAACATGTATGCAGAGGTCTTTAAGCCAATCACATGCAACCTTAGGGGACTGCTCAATACAACCAAGATGGATTATGGGGAGGTGAGTAGTTTAGGTTGCAACTAAATGTCTGGTTAAAGCTAAATTCTCAACCCTCTCAAAAATGAACATACAGAATGACCTGAGATGGACCGTTAGGGGCCCTGAGTAAAGTTTGTGATGAAAATTTAGTCATTTGGTCAAGGGATTCCCAAGATACAGCCCCCACCCCTACATTGCATACTTCTAAAATTTCAGTTTTCTTGTATTGGTTTCTTGTACAGAAATATGGGGAAAAAAACTGTGGCAATAACCACATGAAAGTTACGTCCCTGGACTGCCCTTGCTGAGATCTAGTGTCCGGTACCCAGAACAAGGCCCTGAGTCAAATTAATAAGTTGTTAGTCTTTATTTCTGGTTCCAAGGAGAAGCGTAGTAATAGTGAGACCACTGCACTCCTGCATGGGAGACTGGTTTCCCAAAAAACATTCTGCAGCTTAGGGAAAACTGTCCTGGACTACAGGCCAAGAGTTCAAGTTTCATCTTTTAATCATTGCTGTTAATTTTGGTTGAGTTCATAACTCAAATATCCCCCTATCCGCAAGAACAAAGTGCTCAGCAGCTCCAAGAAAGGAAGTCCATGCCCCTCAAAGATGTTTCTCAACAATCCCCTTTCACTACACTTACTTTTTCTAAGAGCGGTGAAGTTAACATGCAAAAACATGGTTCACGTGGAATAACTTTTCAGACACTCCACAATGCCCTATATGCTTTGAATTCTTCCAGAAATGATATGTCAATACTAAAACCCAAATATTCTAAGACCAGGAAATGTAACATTAGGGTTCCATTTACAAGACCATTAGTGTAATAAGAAAAAACAAAACACCAACTTTAGAAAACCAGGCAATGGAGAGTTAAAGTGACTGTTCCTATGCACCACAATCAGACAACCTTACCTCTGCCTCCTTTGATTTCTGCCCCAAGGAGGAGCACAGTAGAACCTTACTCCTCCTTAAGGTGTGGGTTTGGTTTTTTTTGTTTTTTTTTTGGTGTAGTGAAATCTCTGTCAACTATTTGCAACTACTCCCCAGATCGGTGCTGCATAGATCCACTGTGATGGCTTATGGAAGTGCATGAATAGGAATGATGATTTCAGGTTTTGATGGATATATATAAATTGATGGGACAGATAAATTGCTGTTCTGTTTCCTGTTGCCAACCCCAGGAGGGGCAGTTAGGTTGACACTTCCTACTTACCACAACCTTAACTGTATTTACTGGTTTTCTAACATTTATGTTTTTTTTGTTATAATAGCCTGATGCTGTTGTGAGGGACTTGTAAGGGGGCTTAGAACTCAGCATTTCCTAGTTTCCCAACATTTGTGTTTTTGAAATTATCCCCTCACATTTTAGAAGGTTGCAAGGTGTGCAAAGGATATTGTGAGGTGGCTAGAAACTTAACTCCTCCTTAACAAAGATGTTTTTCTCTATATTAATAGATTTTAGCTGAGACAAAGCAATACACAGATCTAGATTTCATAGTGGTTTTATAAAAATTCGGGTTCTCTGAGGATTTCCTCATTTTTGTTTCATTAAAATTGTCATGGAGCTTTGTTGAAATACACTTTTACTGTATTATAGCTTCAGATTTTCTGCCTCCTGTGAAAGAATCTTAACCACATTGGGAAGGTGATTTATTTATCCTGTAAACTATGAGCTGAACATCCTTTTGATTGGTAAATATTCAAGGGCTGCAGGCTCCTTATGAATACTTTCACCTGTTCTCTTGGATTAACATAGAGGGATCTGAGTAGCAGAATAAATGGAGAATAAAAAGGGGTGCAGTATAAAAAATGTGGTAGTCATCTAAATTTCACAAGAATTGACAAATTCTGCTAAAGCTAAGCACTAGATTTTGCCACCCATATTCAGTGAGGCTGTTCACTGTGGGGGTAATCCTGGCTCCTTTTTTAAGTCAGTGGGAGCTTTGCCATTGACTTCAGTGCGGCCAGGATTTTACCCCATGAGGAAGAGTGAAAGAATCTGGCCCTAAGTGATCTTCTTGTCTGCGCTTTCTTTTAAATAAACCAAGTTAACAGTCGGGCTTACATTGTTTTTCTCTTCTCTGTAGATATGTGCATGTGTTTGAAATCAATTCCTTTTCAGCTAGATAAATACAGCTCAGGAGCATGTAAACTGATTATATTGATTTTTCTTCCTGGGGTGTGAAATGGAGGCCAAAGTGCTGCAATTTTGGCCTTGCCGAAGAAATGAGTTTTCTGAGTGCATATCGTTTCCAGTCAAGAGGTGATGTTTCTAAACACAGGAATCAAAATAAAAATAAGTTAATAAATGTTATAAAATACAATTTTGGAAGAATGGTGTTTTGATTACTGTTATCAGAGGAAGGTTCCATGGATTAGTTGCCCTTGTTAATGTATAAAAGCTAAATCCTCAGATATATGTTTCATGGGAAACTAGTCTGTGGAACCTTTTGTTAGTGCACTCATTGGCTAGAAAGCACTACAGCTGGCCGGACAGTAGGGAAATGCATTTGTGATTATGTGTGTGGAATCTGATTCACTATGTGGTTTTCCTGGTCTGTCATCCAATCAGGCAGCAGAAACAAAAATATGTGACTTTTATGAGACATAACAAATATATATGTGCTCAATATGAGGATAATATCTAGGTTAGACTTTGTTTGGAAAAATAATTAAATTAAACAAACTGTCATCAGTAAGTAATTCTGAATAAGTGAAATCAGTTTGTGCATTTGTTCGTCAACAGAAAAAAGTGCTAAACTTATTGAATTTTTTCCTAATATATAGTTTGTCTAACTGCAGAAAATACTCAGAACAAAATGTTCTCTGGAAACAAAGGATGGACAGAAAGACTGTGCATGTTTAAAAAGAGAAAAGTATTAGTTTAATATAAAACTGATATAATGAAAATATATTAAATGTATTACTATAAAGTGAATTGTTCTATTATGTAATAAATGTATGTACTGTTTAAATATATAATAATCATCATCATCAAACATAATATATAACCCCTGACCTGGCTGCAGTCCAACGATGCCCATTAGTTGAAGATCTGCTGCAGTTCTCTCAAATCTGTTTGTCAAGGTATAGAATGCTCATATTTATATCTGCAACGTGTATATAGATCTAATTTTCACCTAGGCATTACCTACCCTAGGTAATTATAGGAAAATATCCCTTTGGTGTTAGCATGGGTGGGAATTCTCATGTGCATAAGACTTAAGCAGTGACTTTTTATCGCCATGATATTTAAAACTCAGATGCATTTGTAGGGTTCTCCTTGACTGTACTGAAGAGGGAGTTCAAGTAGAACATTTGAAAGCATATTTTCACCCTGAATACCTAATTGATATGGCAGTTAGTGATCTTTACATCGAAGAAAAGAAATGTTAGTTGAAAATTATCTGAAATTAAGAAATAGAGACAATAAAAGAACTTGCATCTAAGAGTTTTAAAGGACTTGACTGACAAATTCTTCAGACTATTAATGTTGATTTTCAGTAAGTCTTGGAATACTGGAGAAATTCCAGAAGACAGGAAGAAAGCTAATGTTGTGCCCACATTTAGAAAGGATAAATGGGATGCCCTGATAATTATAGGCCTGTCAATCTGCCATCAATCTTGGGCAAGATAATGGAGCAGCTGATACGGGACTCTCTCAATGAAGAGTTAAAGGAGTGTAATATAAATAATGCCAATCAACATGGCTTTTTGGAAAATAGATCCTGTCAAACTAACTGGCCTTTTTTTTTTTTTTTAGTGAAATTACAGCTTTGGTTGTTAAACGTAATAGTGTTGACATAATATACTGAAGCTTCTGTGAGGCGTTTAACTTAGCACTGCAAGACATTTTGATTAAAAAATTTGAAAGATATAAAAGTAATGTGGCACACATTAAATGGATTAAAAGTTGGCTAACTGATAGGTCTCAAAATGTAATTGTAAATGCGAAATCATCATTACATGGATGTATTTCTAGTGGGGTCCCACAGGAGTTGGTTACTGGCACTACAATATTTAACATTTTTATTAATGACCTGGAAGAAAATATAAAATCATCACTGATAAAGTTGTCAGGTGATAGAAAAAATTGGGGGACTGGTAAATAATGAAGAGGACATGTTACTGACACAGAGGAATCTGGATCATTTGGTAAACTGGATGCAAGTAAACAATATGCATTTTAGGAACATAAGAACAGCCATATTGGGTCAGACCAATGGTTCATCTAGTCCAGTATCCTGTCTTCTGACACTCAGCAGTGCCAAGAGCTTCAGAGGGAATGAACAGAACAGGGCAATTATCAAGTGATCTATCCCCTGTTGTCCACTCCTAGCTTCTGGCAGTCAGAGCCTAGGGACACCCAGAGCATGGGGTTGCATCCATGACTGTCTTAGCTAATAGACATTGATGGACCTATCCTCTATGAACTTTTCTAATTCCTTTTTGAACTCAGTTATAGTTTTGGCCTCCACAATAACTGGCAACAAGTTCCACAAGTTGACTGTGTGTTGTGTAAAGAAGTACTTCCTTTTGTTTGTTTTCAACCTGCTAATTTAATATGGCTAAATGTAAATGTACGTATCTTGGAACAAGGAATATAGCCCATTCTTACATGATGGGAGACTATATTCTGAGAAGCAGTGACTCAGAAAAAAAAATTGGAGGACATGGTAGATGATCAGCTTCCAGTTTGATGCTATGGCCAAAAGGGCTAATGGATGCATAAACAGGGGAATCTCAAGTAGGAGTATTATTTTACTTCTTTATTTTACACGGTGCAATAGCTCAAGGAATACTGTGGCCAATTTTCATGTCCCTAAATCAAGAAGGATGTTGATAAATTGAAGACAGTTCAAAAAAGAGCCATGAGAATAATTAAAGGATTAGAAAACATGCCTTACAGTGATAGACTCACAGAGCAAAATCTACTTAGCTTAACAAAGAAAGTTATGGGGTGACTTGATTACATTCTATAAGTACCTGCATGGGGAACAGCTATTTAATAATAGGCCCTTCAATCTAGCAGAGAAAAGTATAACACAGTCCAGTGGCTGGAAATTGAAGCTAAACAAATTCAAACTGGAAATAAGATGTAAAAACAGTGAAGGTAATTAACCCTTGGAGCAGTTTACCAGATTGCCATCACTAGCAATTTTAAAATAAAAACTGGATGTTTTTCTAAAAGAGATGCTCTAGAAATTACTTTGGGGAATTTCTATGGCCTGTGCTGTACAGAAAGTTAGACTAGATGAACTTCAGTGTCCTGTCTGGCCTTGGACTCTGGAAATCTGTGATGTTGTAACAAATTGATCCAGAATGCCAAAGTATACCAAGAACATTACATAAGAATAAAGCGAGAGTGACCTTTCTTATCTGGCCATGTGTCTTTACTGCAGCGTGAGTCTGGGCCTCCTTCTTAGCCCTGGTGGAGTGACCCCACTGTAAGGCCTTACCTGTGCCAGACTTGTGAGTATATATCCTCACTCATATTGTGGTAATTCATGTTCTGGGCCAGATTTTTGCCAGGACGTCCCACTCTAGCATGACGCCACTCTATCAATTCATTTGCAGTATTTTATGGGAGAACTTGTCTGTCCTTCCTGAACCTCGGTTTCAAAGTGCTCTTAACCTGCCAACTCGGTAAACTGCTGGTTGCCAGGCATGCGTCCTACTCTGGGTGATTAACTGCGGTGGATATTATGAATCCAAGTCACAGGAGTAGTAAAAGGAGAGAAGATAAAAAGAGGTGTATGCAGGGCCTGAGATGCAGCTGAGGTCATTTTGGCGGTGGCAATGTCACATGTAAGAGTGAAATTGCCCATTGCCATTGCCACTGTACTTGTTTCTCTTGTTCTCCTTCCCCCATTGATGGGATATCTATGTGTCTCCTAAGCACTTTGTCTCTGCCCTTTTTTCCCTTTCCCTTGGAGGTTCTTGCTCGTTTCGCTGACAGTCAGTGGCATCTTGGGGGTGCACCTCATCTTGACTGGGGTAAGTGTCTCTGAAAAGCAATGAAACCATACAGTGTTTTTGGGGAAAGAAAAATTCTTTCTCCTTTTAACTTTTTATGTCACAGCAAGGAGGAGCGCTCGCTGCTGTCGGCATAACTAAACCCCCCCCAAAGAGCAGCGGTAGCTATGTTGGCAGGAGAGCTTCTCCCACCAACATAGCGCTGTCCACACCGGTGTATTTCGCTTACACTACACAATGGGTTAAGGGAATGGCCAGTTGTGAAAAGTCCATTTAAATGACTGAGCTAGTATTGTTGAAAGTCTATTCACAGTCGTTACGAAGTGTGAATTGATGCTTGCTTGCATAAACTTCACACTGCATGATTCTTTGCTCGCTTTATGCTGATTTCTGACTTATTATGACTGCAAACAGAGGGACTCTTCTCTTAATGTAGTCTAAATTATATTTATACGCAGTACTGTGACTATCTCCCAGCACAGTATATTTGTCTGATCTACTTATAATTGATACTATTACTTTATGGGCACATTTTTAATCCAAATCAAAGTGTACCAATTAAGTGGATTCTACAGTATTTAATTGTTAAGCTCTTACAGCAAGGTATGATTGTGTCTTGTTGCAAAAAAGATGTTGCCAGCACTGAATTTGAAAGACCAAAGGTCAGGTCCTCCACTTGTGTTAAATTGTTTGTAACTTATTTGATGTCAGTTGAGCTGTGACCATGTACAACAGCCAAGGATCCGGCCTCAGATGTGCATAAGTAGCCATTCCTCCACTGGGTACAAGAATGCCTGGCTTTATCCAGTCATAATGTACAGGCAATTTCTGAGCTTTGATATCTTTAATGAAGGAGTTTGTCTCTAATTTTAACATTATTATCACAATGGGGCAGGAAGGGTTGTCTAGCAGGCTGAAATAACCCAAAATCATCCTTTGAGGACATGTTTAAAGGTATTAAAAGGGTGATTAGAGCCATTCATTGTAAATAGCTAGGGCTTTAAGGTTATATCTTGCCTTGTTAAGAGTTTGGAAGTAGATCTGTGTCTGTAGTTGCCTATAATCTTGCTAGTGATTATTGACATAACCAAATATTTCCTGTCTTTCATTATATTCTGTTAGTCAAAAATCAAAGGAAGATATTAACATTTAACTGAAGCTTGAATGTAACAATACTATTGTATTTATTTCTCTTTGAAATTTAAGTAGTAAAAAGCTGTGAGTGGTTGTAAATTGACGATTGCCTTATGCTAATGCAGTTACTTGCTGGTGTGTGCAAAAAATAGAATATGTTACTTCATAGTCACAAGTAATTACCTATTATGCACTCAAGGATTACCTGCTGTGATGTCTAGCTATCAGGTGATTGTCAGAGCCTGCTAAAAGACTATAAAAGAACCCTCTGATCCCTTTTATCTTCAGTCTGTCCAAGCTTCTACAGGGGGAGCTCGGATCGTAAGATTGGGATCCCAGCTTGTTCTGGTCCACCCTGCTATTTCTCATGGAAGAAATTATACAGACTCTGTAAATAGACTATTTAGGCTTCATTTCCTGCTTCATTTCTCTGGACTGGATTTCTAACAAGAAAGCTCTAAACAAGGACTAATGACCCCTAAACTGTTTTGGGTAATTTCCAGAGACTTTGCAACTCGTTATCATCTCTACCTTGAAACTGAGCTATGAATTTTATTCCGATCTGTAGGTACAGTCATCTTTTAACCAATATTCTGTCTTTTCTTTCTTTTTTTAAAATGAATATTAGTTTAGTTAATAAGCATTGGCTTTTAGTGTGTATTTGGGTAAAATCTGAACTATTCATTAACCGTTGGGTAATCAGTCTAGTCCTTTGAGATTGGTAGAATGGTTTTTACATATGATAGACAAGGTTTTTAGTAATCCCATCATATTTGACTTCACTATCTGGTTGCTAGCCAAAGGGCTGGATAACTTTAAGGGAACTATATTTTATCTTCTGAATAACTAGTGAGATGATCAGAAGCTGTTTGTTGCTGACTTGCTATATCTTATGGAAAAAAACCCACCAGTATTTAGGGGTTTGGTTGCCCAAGTCTTTGCAATTTTTCCTTGTTTAAGCTTTCTCAGTGTGGCTCCCCTAGAGGCCAACGGTAATTTTGAGGGAAATATCTTTTTCACTTTTTGAGATAGTAAGTAAACAGTAAGCCATTAACAAGGTGGAAATTTCTAATTGTAACATTATTTACTTGGTTTAATTCATTTTGCTAATTTGTGAAAGTCAGATGCAGTTGGATTATAATACAAATTTTGACTACTCATAGGAATCCCACAGAACTTGACTGACCTATAGGCATTCAGCTAACTGGAGCCACTGTGTTGAATGTTGTTACTACAGCAAATAATGCACCTGATAACTGAATTTAACACAATGCCTAATATCAGATGAGATGCCTGGTTGGTTAATCATATATGTGGCCTGCCCACAAGTAATCAGGCATCTGAATTTTTCCAAGCCTCTATCCTTAACAAGTCAAAGAAATCACAGAATTTTGGGTGTTCTGTTATTTGAACTATGCCTCTTGCTGCCTCTCTAGTGGTGTCTTGTGTGCTGAACTTACAGACAGGAAATACATCTTCTTAGGGCTGATTCATTGACAAGGAAGCATAGGAGTGTACTGAATTTTTAATTGCAATATTTGGTGGAATAGCAAAGAATTGGATAGTATTGAGCTTCAGAAATATTATCTGAATAGTGGATAAAGCAATACTGTAAATTGTGCATTCACATATAATATTTAGAGTCAGAGAGTATGAAGCCAGAAAAGAACACTAGATCGTCTGATCTCCTGTATATCACAGGCCATCAACACCACCCATCATCTACAGATTAACCCAACAACCAAAATGAGTTAGTCCAAAGTATTGCAGCCTACAGGAGCCTATTATGTGCCACAGGGAGAAAATAGGAGGGACCGACATGCACCAGTGCCCGAGGCCCCCATAACAGAAGGGAAATTATTAAATGACAAATGCCCAGATAATCCTGGTAAGTGACCTGCACCCACATGCTACAGAGGAAGGCGAAAAACCTCCAAGGAGTTTAAACTTAGTTAATGGTGAATTTCAAAGAAATATCTGACCTGAAGATGAGTGTGTAGGTAATACAAGTTTCAAAAAGTTCAGGACTCCTCTTTTGTATGCAAATTTCTTCAGAAAATGTCAAGAAAAAGATACCAGTTGTTCTTACTGAGTTAAGTTTTGATAATCAACAGATGCTCAGAATCCTGTTGGAAGTCAAGTTATGAAATAAGACATGGAACGATAACTGGGTGGGATCTTATTATAGTTAGTTTGTTATACTTGCAATGAATGATTTTACAGCACTTCTGGAGCTCTGGCTAGAGAAGGGAGTTTAATAAATATAATTATTATTTTAGCATTTTACTATTTATAACCTTCTATACAGATCACAGCAAAGATCAACTCAGTTAGTTCTGTTCATTACAAGAAACAACTTTTATTCAGTATGTGATGTGATCTAGTTGATATTCTCTTGCCTTAATATAAAATTCTTCTTTAAGCGATGACAGCTGTATTAGATATGCAAGAATATACATAAGAACGGCCATAGTGAGTCAAACCAATGGACCATCGAGCCCAGTCTCCTGTCTTCCAACAGTGGCCAATGCCAGGTGCTTCAGAGGGAATGAACAGAACAGGGCAATTATGAGATGATCCATCTCCTGTTGTCGGGTCCCAGCTTCTGGCACTCAGAGATTTAGGGACATCCAGATCTGCCCATCTTAGCTGACAGCCATTGATGAACCTATCCTTCATGAACTTATCTAATCCTTTTTTTAACCCAGTTATACTTTTGGCCTGCACAACATACCCTGTCAATGAGTTCCGCAGGTTGACTGCGCATTGTGCGTAATAGTACTTCCTTTTGTTTTTTTTAAATCTGCTGCCTAGTGATTTCATTGGGTGACACCTGGTTCTTGTGTTATGTGTGCCTGTATTTTAACATAATTGTTTCCTCCCTTGTTCCAGAATAAACTCTGCATGTGAAGGCAGTGTGTTGTGTAGGGAAGAGGGTTGAAGTATTGGGGGATTCTTCATTTGCTTTCTCATTTAAACAAAGACACTTTCTCGTGACCAAAAATTGATGAAGGGGGCAGCACCATTTGTGCTACATTAATCTACATCTTTCAGGAAACTTTTATAATTTGTTCATTTCAGTCTGTCTTGAATCTATTGCTATGTGCACAGTGTGCAACTTGTATCATTTGTAGTGGGGACCAAGCAGTATCCACCCTACCGGATTTTTTGAAAATATCTGGCATTTGGTGTATTCCAGAGACAAATGGTTTGCTCCTCTGAAGCATGTTTATGAGCCTCAGAGAGAAGTTATTTCTGGCAGGGATGATTTAGCTGAATCCAGGGTGGAGGTGCCTCCATCGGAGGCAGAGAAATCATCCCAGATTTGCCCTCAGTTTGGTGACAGAATTTTAACAAGGGGCTTGCGAGTGTCCCCAAGTGCCTCCTCCAGAACACTGCTGTCATGAACCAACAAGCAAGCAAGTAAATTGTCAAGTTACATTAGAGAGTTGTTCATGTGCTCCCATAGCCTGAGTAAAGAGTGCAGATTGGCTCTCAATATACTTTCTTTGAGAGAGCATTCAGTAGCTTTAAAAATAGCTTATTACATAAAAGAATATTATGTTCAGGAAGTAAATATATCTTGAATTTGTAACTTCATAATTTTGATGTTTGTGCTTGTCTGTTCTGCTTTTTAAAATTAATGTGTCCAGGTTTTCTCGTTGATTAGAATACATCCAAATGTTCAAAGGTCAAAAAGTAAATAGGACAGCCAGTAATTTACTTAACAAATGTATGCATGATTGCAACATCACTTGGATTATTCAAAAGCGATTTGTCAGAAACCTTTCTCCTGAACTTGTGCAAAGGTGCCTCCATGCCACTGTAGATGCCTAGGGAAAGGGAAGGATAACATGCTAGAGTCTAGCGATGTTGCCCTCATGTCAGGAGCCATAAGGAAATGAGGATATTTTATCTGTTATTGCCTCTAATGAAGGAAATGAAACAAGCACTAATGAACTTGCTGCAAAACTGCAGATGTACTGACTACATCTGATGCCCAGTGACGGACTCAATCGGGGTCATATTTGCTGGGTTGTTAACATATTAAAATATGGATAAGCCATCCCTTTTAAAGAACTAATTACAATATTTTCTTAAAATGTTAATTAGTTCATGTTTATGCAGCACACTGAAAAGATTATGTCACGAAAGTACCAAATTCTGTTGTTATTGAGCCAGATCTTGAAGTTAGTTTTTATTCAGACAAAAGTCCAGCTGACAAAAAATGTTGTTAGGATTTGGCCTGTTGCTATTCTGCCTCAGGTTAACTTGATAATTCGTCTGCATCTTCCCTGTAGTGCTGGCTGCTGGAAGTATTGTGTGAAGGATGGGCTGGTTGATTTTTATTTGGTGCAGTAATCTGGGAGTGCCTTTGAAGACAATCTTGCTGTCCAGATGGAAGTCCTTTTATCCACTCTACCAGCTGGAATTCAGGTGTTCCACCAGGAATGAAATGTTTGGCGTGGAAGCGTATGGGTCAGCTAACAGGGAGCATTCATTTGAGTGTCAGCATGAGAGGGGACAGAATGCAAGAGAAATTGCTATTGCCAGCTAGTTTCATGGCATCCAGAGCTCTGCATGCAACAAGTCTGATATCCATAAATGCGAAAGGTCTAGAGAGTGAAAAACTCCTCTGAGTTATTCCTTCCTCAGAGTTTCTGAATGCATCGCATCTTCTTGGATTCTGTTAGACTTTGCGATCTTTGGGGCAGTGACTGCTTCGCTTTGTCTTCTACAGCACTTAATAAAGTGAAGCTGGCAAAGGAAAAAGCCCAGATTTAGATCAAACACTGTTATCAATGTAAGCAGAGTCTGAGTGAGCTCTCCCCTGCTCAGCTAGCTGGAAGGGGGGACAGGCAAAAGGCTTCAAGACCAGACTGTGTTTGCATGCACACACCCACCCCACCTAGGAGCTCGGCATGATGGGGTGACTTTGTCCAAGTGATCACTTCAGCTGGCAGAAGGTGGCATTTTTGGGGACTCATCCAGGAGTATGCTGAGCATGTAGGAGGGTGGATGTGCTCATGCAAATACAATCTGGTCCTGAAGCCTTCTCTCTCCCCGCCCCATCTAGCTCAGCAGGGGAGAGCTCATTCAGACCCTGCTTACACCTGTAAAGGGCTACTGTAATGTCTTTGATTCTTTAAACATAATATGAAGAAAACACAGGCACTCTGGGGCTCAAATAACTGTGTTTACTGAACATATATAATGTAAAAGGACTAGCTATGTGTATACACTACTGCTTGGGCAGGGTTCTGGTGGCTTCTGAATCAGAGAAGAGAGTGAGGGACACTAGAAGGCTCGCAAAACACATAAAGCTATAGTACCTAATAGGGTATATTGCCACTACATATACAAAGCTACAGAAAATTAACATAGTTCAAGGCAGTTTCTAGTAGAAGAAGGAGGAGGTCTGAACTAAGCTGTTATTCTTTGTGCAATATCAAACTGGAAATTCACTGAACTTTTCCTTTGAAAAAACAAACTTGTGTTTGCAAATGTGTTAGCAATAATTACTGTTCTTTACACAAAACGTGTAGCTCTGGCAGAGTGATAGCTGTGTTCTTTAGTACAGATGTTAAATTATTTATTTCTCTACAGATATTCTGTGGTATCTAGTTAAACTTTAAATTAAATTCTGGTTTACTTTTATAAGGATTTAGATGAGGGGGTTTCAACCTTTTCTCATTTGTGGACCCCTGAAAAACTTTGAATGAAGGTGCGGACCCTTTGGAAATCTTAAACGTAGTATGTAGACCCCCAGGGGTCCATGGACCACAAGCTGAAAACCACTGTTGTCTGGTAATGACAAACTTTCACTGCAAGGATCCTTCCCCTCACAAATGCCATCCCAGAGCTACAGACGGTTATTGTCCCTGTCTTCTGCAGACTGCTCCCAAGATAGCAAATGGCCTCCAAGGAGAACTGATGTGAATGAAGCAGAGCCTTTGTGGAAAGTAAATCATATGCATGGAGTCAGCACTCTTTAACCAGAGAGAGGGCTTGCTGAGCTAAAGGACCTTCCCTCCTTCAGCTTTCCATGGCCTGACCCTTTCCCCATGCACAGAACTGGTTCTGCCTTCCAGGTCCTATTTACCTGCAGAAATGTAGGGAAGGATTGTCCTTAACATGGCTTCTTGCTTTTGTCAGAACAACCATGCCTGGAAAAAGATACCTGACGTATTCAGGAAGAAAATACAAGAACTGAAAATATGTATTAAAATGTAATTTTAAAAAGCTGCTCTACAGAGCTATTAAAGTAGTGTGTACTTGTTGGTTTCCAAATTAACAGTGTTGTTCTGGCTCCCAGGCTCACAGTAGAACAGGCATTTACAAAGTCACAAATTTTCATTATAAACTTCAAAGAAGAAACTAAACCATTGTCCTGTGGTCTGTCCTCTTCAGGACAGATCCCCATGCTATTGGTGGGATAATATCAACGAGGATTGACTGACATCAGTCACTATTACTTGAACTCTTCTGTCATTTATGAAGCATTCTTTCCCCCTTTTTTTGTGATAAATAGTTCTATCTTGTGGACTTACTGGACTGAAACGAGCTCTTCCCAAATTCCCTTTCTCTCTTCTGAAACAGTAACAGCTGTAGATCATCTGGGAAGCAGTCACATGAACTGTTTTAATCTTCTCTTCCCATAGCCTCTCTCTAATACTGTTTATTCCTCCCATCAGTTCAGCCATGATTCCCTCTATCTGTCTCAACTACATAGTTCTCAGGTCTTCCTAATGTAAATCCTATTTTCAAAGCTCTTCTACCGCCTTTTTTAAGTTTGAGAAACTTCATCAGCCCACCTCAAAATAACTTCAGAGAAGTTTTCTTCTTTTCAGCCTAGGTCCTTTCTCTTGAAAGCTAACAAATGGAGACTTGGGTCAGGGAGTAATAAATTCCAGCAGAGGTGGTAAAGAGACTGATGTGGATTTTAGTTAGTGGTTCAGTGTCATTTTTATGATTATCAGTGTAGTTTACTTCTTGTAAAGGTAACTCAGAGCATGAGATGTACACTTCCTTTTGTGCATTATAAATATGTAATAAAGGCTATGAATAGGAACAGCACTTGCCATGGTTCTGATGATGGGAGACTGTAGGCTTTCTCAGCAACATTGGCTTTTCAGATTTATTACAAGGTGTCAGGGGCAGTGAGTGGCTGACAGGAGACAGGATTGCAGTCGTCACTGAGAGATTTGACTGTTTATTAAGCAGTTCAAGTTATGTTTTTCTGACAGATCTCCTGACCCAACAATTCGGCAGTAGTAATGACCGAAGGGGGTTGGAATAAATATGAGCAAGTAGCATATTTCTGTACTGATGTATTTTCAGAAATATTCTCTGCAGCTGGGCCCTCTTGTTAAACAACGCTAACAAAAAGTAGCATGTTGTGAGAGTCATGAGGCAAACATGGGAGCCTTTTATTGTTTGTTGTATTTATTTTGGTTGCCTATCCTATGCTTATGTATATTGTATTGTGGATTTCATTTTTATATATATGTTTTAATTATTGTAGAGCTTGATAGTCATATAATATCAGAGTCCACCAACTAGGTCATGATTCTTAAATAGCATTTTTCTATAGAATACAGTGATGCACATTTATATATATTTCCACACATGGTACTTTGCAACATGTATAATAAGAAGTTGTCTTCAGTTGTGAACTCTTACAGACTGCATCTTTCATTTAAAATTGGATAGCCTTTTCCAGGCTGGCCGGCAATCAGATACTTTCAGGCTTCCCTACACATTTAAAAAAAATTAACTATCATATCTTGTGCATGATATCCATCTGCTGGGATCTAGAGGGCTTGGGCCTAATTTTTAGACCTGACCCACACCTGATCTGGACCCAAGCCTACCCAACCTGAAACAAGTCCAAGAGGGTCGAATTGTTTTCTAACTTGACCTTAACTCTTCCACCAAACCTGAGTCAGCATTGCCTACCACCTCCTACCCTGGGATTGGCCCTTCTCCTGCCCACAGGATCAGCACAGCAGGAGAGGTGTGACCTGCTCCTGCCGTCCACCACACTGTGCTGCGCTGTGTGTGCTGCTCTGTGAGGGGGCACTGTGGCTGCTCCGTGCCCTCACTCTGCAATGCAGGGAGCACAGCATGGTGGTGATGGCCAGTAGGCAGTGGGAATGCATCATGCCGATCCCTGCACAGTTGGAAGAGAGCCAGCTCAACCTGAGCCCAAAAGGGTCCAGCTGTTTTCCCACCTCGTCCAGACCCAACACTTACAATCTGCTTCCGTTGGGTTGCATGCTGTGCTGGGAACAGCCTGCAGTACTGCAGTGACTCATGTTGTGTTTGTGCGCGTGTTCCTGCTTATCCAAGCAGAGCAAGACCCTACACTTGACTAAGTGGCATTTTTCTGTCCCTCTGTCTGCGATGTGCTAACTTTTGAACACCGCATCCAATTGATTCCAAAATGTTAGGCACTGGTCTAAGAGCAGAAACTGGTGCTGGAGGCAGAGGAATCTGTCTTGCTGCTGCCTGAACACATCACAAGCAGCAGTTTGATGTGCTGCTCTCTCTCATTGGGCACACTGCTTCACATACAGAAGAAAGGAAGGGCACAACCCTCAAGTTCTAACCAACCACAGTTTTCCTAAGGGGGTGGCCCTAAATGTGTTAATTGGTGTTTGGTAAAAAATACACTGCACGGCTCAGGCTAAGGAGTACAGCTCCCTGAAACCATTTAGTAACACGAAAGTATATCTTCAGTCCATTCCACCTCTTTTGAGGACAAGGCACACGTGTCAGTGCAAAGGGATCAATTTTCCATTACTTGTTCCCTTTTAGGATCTGTGACGAAACAGATAAGTAAAAAATATAAAAGGCATGAGGCCTTCATCAATTTGAGACATGGATCATGGCACTCTCTCTTCTCTAGATGGATTTAAATTCCTGTGGAAGAGTGGGCATTTATTCAGTGTCCATTCAGAAATTGAATTCTTGGCAATATTTACTACATGAAGTATGAAGTCTGCTGTACATTTATTCATCTGTTGGAGGAATTTCTCTTATTATCAGGGAACCATAAGCAGAGCTTTGCTTATTTAAGCAATAGAATTTTAGAAAAGCTATTGTAACAATTAACACTTGAACTTATTGCTTCAAAGGAACTATTGCAGTTACAATATCATGTAAATATGTGTGTAAAGGGATTTTAAAATGAGTTGTTATTGAATCAGGAGATCATAATGACTCCAGAGGAGCCTTTGTAGTCTGCTGTGTTCATGAATATTTACAGCCTTTTAAAATAGCATGTTAGTGACCTGATAGACCGCAATGGTTACTTCAGAATCATTACTGTCTGTTGTACATCATGTCAAGGCCTACCTTGACACGACTTAGTTCACACATCACTGATAGATTGTGAAAGCTCTGTTTCTACCAGTGTGCTTCACTGAATGTTCAGACTAAAACACCAACAGCATTCATATGAACAGCAGCAAAGAGGGGAAATTGGATAACGAACACCTGAAGACATAAACTATCATATATTCTCTCTCTAAACACAATCATTGTCCACCTCCAATATGTTACTTTGGAGTTTCAGGTGATTACTTCGAAGTATCAAGATTTGCATGCAGTGCAGTTAGTTTAGTAGAAGTCCAACTCTGCTAATCAACTGATTTTGTCAATTCCTTGTGTCATCACCTCAGATAGTATTGCCTGTGTGTGTACATACATAGCAATGTTTACATTGGTTTGTGAAAATGGTATAACTCCTTTCTTGGGTGACAGTAATTACACAGACACTTGTATATACATATGATAGTTTATTTATTAAACTAGATAGGCAAGTTGTACAGAAATCAGATCAGCTGCTAAATAAAATAAGGGAGGAATGTGCCTGCCCCAGGTAGATAAGGGAGGAGGCAAGCAAGGATCCATCTGTGCCACCTGTCTGGGAGTGGTCTTCTGTTTTGGAACTCACTCTCTTACCTTGGTTTGCCAGAGCCCAGTTCTGTTAATCTTCCAGGCATGCTGCAAAGCCCATCTTTTTTTTTTCTCCCTTCTCTAAGGCTGTTGAAGAGAGGTGAGCTGAGGTGGATATATTTATGAGCAGTTGTCTTTCTTGTGATGCTTAGTTTCTGGGATAGGAGCATAGAATGGGAAGCTTACATTTTAGAAATTTGAAGAAATAGTTAAATAAAATAATAAATACCTGATGTAAAACTCATATACTATATTCAAGGCAACTACACGTGTCTGCCATTATGGCCCAAGATGATACATGAGACATATCACCTGAAAGACTTAGGCCTTGTCTACATGGAACAACAATATGCATTATGGTTTTCTACAATTAACACCCCATAGGCTGCATTGTTGCTCCATGTCAATCTAAATTATCTTTTCAGATTTATTTAATCAATTGAAGATAACCAAATTGTCTAAATTAAGGACCTGATCCTGAAACCCTCCCTCTTGCGAGTAGACTCAACCAGTCTGTTTTATAAATGTTTTGTGATTTTTATTTTTATTTTTAATTGAATCCAGCTTTGAACTGTAGTAGCAACAACAAGTTCCTTTGGGACAGCTTGTCTTTCTGACATTCCCAGTTAAGACTCAGGCCTTCAGCACAAACTCACCAGGCTCACGTTCAGGGTTTCTTTACACCCTGCACTCATGCTCATATGTTCGGGTGGCTTTCTGTCAGTTTCATTGTGGTCTGCCAATTTCCTCACTACACAAGTGCCAGAACCAGATCAATTTAGATGAGCAGCCTCCATAACTCTGAAAATAGCATCTCTTCCCCAGGAAGTCTTTCATCTGTGAAAGTGAAGATTCATACAATTCTAAAATGCCTCAAGTTTGATGCACTTGATATGACTTAGTAGAATCGATGCATAAAAAGAGGCTGTAACTTTTAAAAGTCAGTATTCAGTTCTAATACTTTTTGCTTATTATTTTTCATTGGTTTTTTTTCTTTCTCGTGACCGTTTTCTTTTATTGCTTCCTAACACAATTTGAGCATATTGTAAACAGAATAAAATATAGTTTTAATATCCATCCAAGGAGTGAGAAATCATAGAACAGTTTACAGCAACTCATGAGTTTCCTATTCCCTTTCAATGAAAGATGCTCAGATATTTTTCAGTGTTAGCTATTGCATATTTTAAGAACTCTCAGCTTCATGTGTTTGATTTAGTCCATGGGGGGGAAATTCTTGTTTGGAATATGGCAGGCCAGGGAAGGAGCAACAGGAGAGAAAGTCCATTGGAGGGTCAGATTCAAACAGATCACCCTTCCCGGGGTGTGTGTGTGTGTGTGTGTGTGTGTGTTCAGGGTTTACTCCCAAAACATAAGGGTGACCATATTTCCCAAAGGGAAGATGGGACACCTGATCACTCCCCGCCACACACACGCAGCTGGCATTGCTGCTTGTCTGAGGGGCCCTCTCTGTGTGGGGCTTGCCCACTTGCACCCACCCCGCCCACGTGGGGCTGGCCAGCTGCTCACCCAAGTGGCCTCCCTCCATGTGGGGCTGGCTGATGACCACTTGCCTGAGGCCTCACGCGGGGCTGACCCAAGCCACCGCATGGGGCAGGCCTGAGCCACCTGGCATCGCTGCTCCCCTCCCAAAAAATGTTCCTCCGCATCCTACTAGGGGTCACACCCCACTTTTTTTAAAAAACTGATGATCAGGTGGGAAGAGCAAATGGGACAAATGCCCAGTTTTGCCCCAAAAAATCAGGACGGCCTGGTCAGGCTTATAAAAGGGACTGTCCTGGCCAAAACGGGATGTATGGTCACCCTACAAAATTCTCTGTATTTGGTAAAATACTCTGACTGAATTTCTTCCATGCAACTTTACAAACATAAAAACAAAATACACAAACTAAACAGGGCAGCTCTTATGTTTGTCTACAGCTCCGTACCTGCTTCGTGTCCATTTCCTGAAGAGTAGTTGAAATCCCCAGCAAAACGCATCCTCATGTGCAAGCCAATTTGCATCCATATCTATCCATTGGATCAGAGAGGTGACAAAATAGAACCCTGCAGCACTTCATATAGGAGTGCTCTAAATACCCAACTTGCATGCTCAAATCTGAATTTTTTTCCACAAAAATTTGGGTATGAAAACCACTGGAAACCCAAAAGTGTGCCTGTACCAGGAGGAGACCTGTTTGTCACTGGTCCTTTATGTTTCAGTTTCTGGTTCTCTTGCATTAGCTTCCTGATACTTCAAGAGAATAGCTAAATCCTCTTCCCAATAATTTTCATTTGGAAAAAAACTGGAATTCAGCTTTCATTTGATCAAATCTTGCCGTCTCTGGGAAGTCCAAATACATGCAACTAGGGAGGTACTTAGAATCTTTCACCCATATGCTCGCTAGTTCCTGAGCACCCATGGAGCTGCTCTGTGGCTCTTTCTGTAATCCTGAACCTGGGAAAGCAGATTTGATCACCCCATTAGTCCTTTGTGGGGGGGGGGGTTGACCCATGAATCTCTGTAGTTGCAGGACTGCGGGCCACACTGCCCATCCAGTTCCAACCAAACCCCCCTTGCACAGTGGCTCACAGGGAACTACCATGGAGCACTGCTGCATAATATGCAGGGGTAACAGTCTTTTTTTAGTTGTATCCCTTTCTGTCAGAACAGTGCTGGTTCCATGTTTGTGGCTCTTAACTATGCTTGACATTGCAGAATTTGGCCCATTAGGCTTTATAAATACCTAGCTAATAATAATACCTAGGTCTTCTATAGCATTTTTTATCAGTGGAACTCAAAGCTCATTACAAAGGGAGGTCATTATCCCCATTTTACAGATGGGGAAACTGGGGCTTAGGAAGCAGAGTGACTTGCTCAAGGTCACCCAGCAGGCCAAGAATTTAACTAAAGTCTCCTCTGCCTCAATCCAGTGCTCTATCCATTAGGCTACATTGCATCATAATTTAAAGCTAGGGCTTCAGTTTATCAATTTGTAATTTTTATGACAAATTTTGTGAAGCTGATACACTGTACTATATGCAACAGGTTTCTTCAGCTGCTAAATATTTACCTTTCCTCTTGATTTGTCTCCCAAATAAACCCAATGTGTTTTGAAATAACAATAGTTTATGAGTGCAAAATATTTAGGAGTCTGATTTGCACTCTGATGAGCTGTCAAGCTGCTGCTGTTTTCCATGTCAGCAAGTGGTACAGCAATGCCAGGGTGAGTGTCTAACATTTCCAGGTAATTAGATTCCTGGAGTGCTGTTTCTGAAATGACACAGACTCATGGGAGGTTAGCTTTAGAATGACTGGCTCGTTTTCATTGTCTGACCTCACAAAATAATGATTTACTAACTAACAAAGCCAAGAATGTAATACACTTGATAAAATAGCTTGTACATCCTTTCTGCTCTTCTTCACATCCTTTCCTGGAAAATGCCACTTGCATGTTAGTCAGTTGTAGGAAGGTGAAATAATTAAATTGTAAACATGCTACAGTTTACATGTTGGTGATTTATTCATTTGTTAGTTAGTTAGAGCTAGTTCCCTAAAGGTGCAAGTCAATACAGGCTAGAACATCAGTTTGCAATCTAGCCCATAGAGGTGGCCAATGCATTGTTGTGCTGTCTTCTTGAGTCACAATCTCCCTTCTGGTATCCCCATTGCTCTGGGGAAGGAGTAAATTGTAAGGGGTCAAATGTGCTGGCCTACTACACAACCCACAGCTAAGGCGGTGCCTCCCCCATCCCCATTTCCCCCCTGTGTGAGGGTGGAACAGAGAGGCTTTGCAAAGCTACTTCCTCCCATGTGTGAGTAACGGTGGGATGGAGGCACTGGCGCAAGGCAGTTTGGGTTTCTGTATGACACCTTCACCCCACTGTGCCGGCATGCAGGGCAGGCTGCAACCTGATCCTTAATAATGTAGTACTGAGTTGTCTGGCATGAGGGGGTTGGAGTAGTTCTCCCCTGGAGCCCTTCCTGGGCTGCCCACCAGGATTTGCACCTCTGGTGGGGGTTTTGTTCCTGGAGTTTATTACAGTTTTGTTATATTCACACTGCTACCAGGGCAGTATATTAGGGGTAACTGATAAAGTCTTCTTATGAATTAATGCATTTTAAAATGGCACCTAGAACTTGGAATGAACATTCTTTCATGTCGTTAGGCTTGGAAGGGTTAGCTTTTTAATGGAAAAACGTCACACACCCACACCAACGAACAACTATTTCCATCTATAATAATCAAAATGTACAGATAGGCAACATAAGGAAAATGCTGCTTGAGAACTTCTTAGATTTTGATTTAAGGTTATTTGTATATTTTGACATGTGACGTTGCTGCCTCATGTTTTAAAAGTGATAACGTTTTAACTTTTTGAATCTCAACAGTTACTGTCATTAATCATTGTCTGACACCCCCCCACACACACTGTCTAATCCCCCCATAATTTTGCCCAACTAAATATTTAAATTGATGAAAATAAAAATAAGCTTTAAAATAAACATCAATATTATCTGTTGAAACTATAAAAATTGAATTCTGCGAAGTCTAAGTGTAGTATAAAATTGAATCAATGGGCAAATAAATAAAAGCCAACATAAATTATGATTGAATCTGACCACGATGTTCATAGGTGTTCTGAAAAATACTACCAAACTTTCAAACATCATGATTCAATAAATAATCTGTTCCAGAATATTCTGTTCCAGACTCTCTTAGAGGGGTGAGCTAGCAGAAGTGTAGTGCACTAGGATATGTTAGAACTTACTTTGCTTTCTTCTTTCTGTTCTAACCCCAGGATGCTTTTTGTTTGAGGATCAAGCAAAACATCCAGTAATGTATGGGATTAAGTAAGAATACCCTTTGTTTTCTCTTTGTATCTATTGCAGTCATTGTTTGATTCAGTTTTTCTTACAATTTTCAGTCTGGTTAGTTCCATAGTAGTGAAATAGTACAGATTTTAACTGATTGCCAAAATAATACTTCTAAATTGCCATGGATATTGGCCACTGACCAGTTCAGTACCGTGTCATATTTATATTTTAAAAAGCCATTAGATACTTATGCACATCAAGTCACACAATGAGGTGTTCACCCTTCCTAATTCAGAGGTCTCATATGGGCACATAAACACTAAAGGGAGGAAACCGACACACCGGTTATGGTGTTTCAATTTACATAGGCATATGAATACCAAAACTGTTTCTGTAATTATCAGTTTATGTGAATTACATTAACTATCCTCTGGCTAATTTGACGCTGTACCCCGGAACTGTTTTTTTGGGTTTTTTTAAATAAGATCTACTATTACAGTAGTTTTACTTGGTTCATATCTATAGGCAAATACTCGTATTTTGCCTCCTCGTAGAATTACTTGTGACTCAGTGGACAACAAATGTTATAGCAGTATTTCTGAGATCTTGAGTTTCACTGTATGATCATCATTCATATTTTACAAGCCCTTAACACACAATTTCTTTTTAAAGCTCATTACCGGAAAGAGGGTGATCTTTTACAAAATGGTACTCTTGAAATCATCTTCCCTGAATGTCATTGTCACTTTGCACCTTCTTTGATACTCTCCACTGTCTCCACTTGACCAGCATATCAAGTTCAAGTTTCTCCTCCTCAAATAAACCTTCAAGACCATCACAGCTCTGCCCCTACTTACCTTTTCTCTTATTGTGTCATCACCACAGTACTGCCAGTGATGCCGGCTTTGATTGCTTGGCAGCGTGTCTGCTCTGCGAACAGACATCTCCGCACGTCTGCATCTTATGTTGGGTTCCCACCTAAATGAAACATAAGGCTAATAGCCTCTCATCAAATCTCTTTGATCCCTACAAAAAAAATCAGCCAACACAGGATGGTTAGGCTGATGGGTAATCGGGATAGGCACATGATGGACAGATATGGAAAATCAAAACTTTATGTAATTACAATCTTATATGAAAAAACAAAAACAGCAAATATATACCCTCTTTCCCCGAAAATAAGCCCTAGCATGATTTTTCAGGATATTTGGAGTATGCTTGAAATATAAGCCCTACTCCAAAAAAAAGCCCTAGTTACAGTTTACAAGTGGTTCACAAGTAAAGGTCCCCATACACTTTACAGTCATGGAAAAAAATAAGACATCCCCTGAAAATAAGCCCTAACCCATCTTTCAGAGCAAAAAATAATATAAGACCCTGTCTTATTTTCGGAGAAACACGGTACATCCAAATAAAAATGTGTTTATGTATATCTGTGCATACACATCATACTCTATATATTTGATCGTTGATTTTTTCCACCATCTTTCATATGTTGCTCATCCAATTGTAAGCTCTTCTCAACAGGAATTATGTCTGCACAACAACCAGCAAAACAGGTCCCAAATCCTAACTGGGGTTATTGGGATTTCCATAGTACACATATTAACCTAATAATAAATAATCTGTTCAAAACATTTTCTTAACAGTGCTCACCATTTTCATTTGTTATATTTTCCACCATCCTTAATAATATTCTAAAAGTTTCAATTTTTCCTTTTTGCAAGCAAGAGAATACGTCTAGAGAGGAAATGTTCCAACATTCAGTAATAACAATGGCCAGATGTTTATTTAAAGTGAATAGTTCAAATTAGAAAAAGATAAATTTAATTGTAGTTGTATTGAATTATCCAGTGCATTGTTCTGTTACCTGGACATCTACATTCTGCACATATAAAATGATACACAGCTTGTTTTTTAATTCATCAGCAAAAATGTTTAACATGGTTTGGTAATACAGCCCCACTTTTTATTTAAAATAAGTCACCTACCTTAGGACAAAATGTTCAGTGTGTTTAAACAAATACAACTAATTGAAATCTCATTGAAATTAAATATCTCAAAAACACTATTTGGCATTCCATCTGATTAGTTTCTTTATTGCAACGCTGGAAAAAATGTCAGTATGTCAAATGAGTGACATAACATGTGACCTGTGGCAAACTGTTTGGAAGAAACCATCTGCCTGTGTCTTATCCTTTTATTTGATGAGAAAAAAATCTTCAATCTTCAATCTTTTCAGGACTTTTTTTAAAGTAAAACTCTGGAAAGACTGAGAGATCCTGTGTGTAGTGTTAGCATTATAGTTCCCTTTGTCTTAACCTTGACAGGTTGAGTTGCAACCATTTGTCAGTCAAGCATTATATGAATCCAGCTCCTCTACCTTTATTGTGGAGGTCAGGAGAAAGGATGTTTTAAAAAGCCAATGAAATATAAAGACAGCAGCAAAAATGAAAGGATGTTACTGTTTGATCATCATCTTCAATGTTTTTTGCCTGCAACTACCATCATAATAGGAAAATGTTATAGAGGCTTGAAAGACCTGTGCTCTAGTAAACTAAACCAAAGAAAATGGCACCTTCCAGAAATTAATGGAAACAATAAAAAGCCTTTAAACCCATTTATAAAAATAGCCCCCACCCCCCACGATTAAGAAAATTGAAGCATCTGTCCATGCATAAGAAAATTTTGTAAAAACAAAAAGTGATTTGCTTCTTGCTACTTTAGTCACTTCATAAAATAAATTAACTTGCCTAAAGAAAAGGACTGAAACTTTGAAGATTCACAGGCACGCACCCCCCGTCTCCCCCCCAATATACAGCATGCAATAGAGTACTTTTACACTTAAAAGGTTGTGGACCCGATTCTCCATGTTAAACCAGTTCTCCAGCAGTGGAACATCAATGGAGTTAATTTGTGGAGAATCAGACCCCCTACACTATAGTCCTGAAAATCTGGTGATGTTTTTAACGAGATCGATTTCCTGTAAGCTCCATTTTTTCAAAGAGATTTGATTATTATTATTTGTTGTGGCTGGATTCATTCATAGAAGAGACCCAAACCTCCAGAATCCCTACCCTGAGTTCATGAAGAGTTATGCAGTGAGGAAGGGGGGAATTGTGTTCTGTTATTTGGTAGATGCCAGTATACAGACTCACCAGCCAGAGAAGGAAAAATAAAGCTCTAATTAAAATTTCTTCATATCCCTTTCTTTTAGGCTTGCTTTATTTCCAAAAACACAAAGTTCAAACCAGAGCAAATCAACTCAAGCTAATTGCTAATAACTATCTCAGGCTTTAGTAGCCAACTTTCCCTTTCCTTTAATAATTCCACTCAGAGATCAGCCCTGCGATAGGCGGGAACTCTGAAACCCCTTACTTACCAGAGCATGCTGACACTTCATCACATATGGATTGTAAATTTGTGGCAGAAGGGATGCTTGGGAAATTTCGTCTTTTGAGTTTATTATTAAGAGCCAGCATTTACTCTCAGATATGCATATGTAATTCCAATTGAAGTTGAAGTCACACTTCTGAGGGAAAAATTTGGCCTTATCCTAGTAAATGTATTATTAATAGTTTTCTTTATGGATGCATCATTACTGCATGCTGCTTTCGGTGTCATGTGGAGTACACACCCATGTAGCCCCCCCCAACATGAATTTAAATAGCGGAGTAGCTGGTGAGAAATGGGTTAGGTGAGTAAAGACACACTTGAAGGGTGTGAGTATATATGTAAGTATATATCCTTCACACCCTCTACTCGCCCAAGTTGTGCTTCCCCATCTACACTGATATTTTTGGTAGTGTGCTATCCTGCTGCTTTCTGCTGGAGACTTTCCCCTCAGCAAGAAAAAAAGCTCCCCAATGGGGGAAAGTTTGGCAGTGGGGAGGCAGCGGGGAAAGGCTCCGCCTGCTGCTAGAGCCTTCTCCCACCACTGGGAAAAACTTTGACAGTGTGGAAAGGCTCTCGTAGCTCAGCCTTTTCCAACTGCCTCCCCACTGCCAGAGCCTTTCCTCACTCCAGTGAAAGGCTCTGGCAGCAGGGAGCTGATGAAGCTTTTCCCTGCTGTCTTCTCCCACCAGAGCTGTTCACTGATACCTGTACCCACACAATGCAGTGTGGATGCACAGGCTGTACACTACATGCCACCGCCAGTGCTGTGTAGTGTAGACATGGCCTAAGAAAATGTATGTGTGATTTTGAATTTGAACATACAATACACACATACACACAATTATCACATACATACATGCATAAATTGTAAATTATCCTGCTCTTAGTAGGATCTGCCATAACCTTTGCACATTAAAAAATCAGCTTTTGTCAACATTTGCTATACAGTGTAGTACCATTATGTGGTAAATAGAGACAAAAGCTGAGCTACGTAACTTAGACATAAGGGCACCTGGGATACTGTAGCTTCCCTTGTACTCTGATTAGGAAATAATGGTGGTGTCGTAACTGACTTTTTAATGGTGACTGGGGTAGGTGTTTTGATCAGAGATGTATTTCTGGGATGTCACTGAATTTTGCCTTTGGTGCTGTGCTGATCATGACGTCTTCCTAGTTTGTTTGGCATCTGTATTCATTTGTCTGGCATTGTGCTTTGTTTGTTTAAAATGTGTTTGTCTAAACACACTCATTCCTGCCTTTGCAATCTCACAGAAACGGAACGGTTATGCTTTTTTTCTTTTAAACTAATAGGAGCCCTGCTCTTTCTTGTTTATAACTATACTAGGAAAAATAAATATATGCTAAAATAGATCAAAGTAAGGGAAGATACAATTAAGAGATAAAGATCTAGTGCATGCCTGAAAGTAGAGCAGTGGAAATTAATAACATATTGGCCCATATGTGACTATACCACTCCATTTCCTGCTCTGTAGCTCAGGACATGCTATTGCACAGAATGAGAACTCTTCCGTGCTTTTTCATTGATGGGGACCCAATCCTGTGATGTACAAGGTATTTTGAAATCTCACATCATTTGTGTAAATCATCATACCTCTGTTAAAGTCAGTGGTGCTACGACAGCTTACACCAGCTGAGAATCTGGCCCCCACTTACTCCATCCTTAGAGGAGGTGCTCAGCATCTCACAGGGTTGGGCCCTTTTTAAGCAGTGCTTCCTACTGATAATTTTTCTAACTCAAACTCACCTTTTTGTTCCAGACTTGTCCAGAGCTGTAGTTGAGGTAATATTTTTCTTTTTGCAGTTCTGTCCTTCCTGTAGTTAAAATAATTCTCACACATGCTTTGCAGCATTATACAGACTGTTCACAAATAACAGGTAAATGTATTATTCAGTCCCTGAAGACCACCTCTGAGAAAGAATTGGACATTTTAGAAACTCATTGGAAACAAGACCTCACCATTACTGAACGATAGTCGGAGACAGTTTCCGCTAGTGATAGGCTCTCGCCATTGTGCAATGGGCCTGGCATTTTTATCACTCCCGCAGAGCTCTGAGATCTCACTACCCCACATTATACCTGGAGATTTTGACTTGAGCTAACAGCCACTTAAATCATTCCTTTTTGACGTGCTTGTTAATAGTCTTGCTGCCTGAGCTATTTTTGCCTAACAAAAGACATTGCTCATCTGAGAATCTTCCATTCCAGCACTGAAGAGGCAGAGATGTCATTCCAACTGCTCACCACAGCATCTTGTATAGTGCTGCATTGGCTATATGGACATAATTCTTTCACAGTATGTTCACCCTAGTAAATGTCAAATGGAGACTGATTGATAAATAAGGATAAGGTTACTCCCAGAAACGTCCATTCCATTGATATTCCTGCCCATCTAAGCCCATCCCTTCTGGCCTTTTGTCTCTCTCCTAGCTTTTTCACTTCCAACCCCTGAATCCTCCCCTGGCCTTCTGTTTCTCCTTCTGGTCCCTGGCCCCACCTCATTATTGATGAGAAAGTCTGTCTCTGAGTAGGGGAAATGCCAGCAGGATTTGATGTCTGGTCTGGCATCCCCAAACTGTTAGCTGATAAGTATGACTAGATGATCATATTGGTCCCTTCTGACCTATGAGTCTATGAGAAAACCCCCAGAAATGATAAAAAGCTGCAGCTACATTTTTTGAGAGAGGCTAAAATGTAAAGAGAGAGAGAAGTCTAACATATTTACAAAGATATCTGTTAAGGGAAAAATCATGGTATGTTTTAAAAAAAAACCCTGCTAAAATCTAAACTTTACCTAAAACACTACATATTGCTTTCCTGCATAGATAACTAGACAGGGAAATGTAAAACAAAGAACAACAAAAAATCCACAATGAGACATTTGATAATTTGGTATGTGTAATAAATATATATATGTATCTTATATTTTGTTAGAAATTACATATAATTTTTAATAGATTTTTATTCACTCCTCAGAAAAAGGGGGGTTAGATCGGCTTCGTTATGTTGCTGCATTGGATTTTTCACACCTCTGAGCGACATAACTAGGTCGACCACAACCTAACTTTTTACTGTAGACCAGGCCTAAGTTCCCAGCGTAGACCAGCCCTAACTAATGCACAAATGTCTATGTGAGTATGCAGAGAACTTGGAACAAACTGAGAGAAGTGTGAACAGCCCCGTTCAGCTCATTGAGGAGTTAATTAAGATGCCCAGTGATAATAATTTAAAAGTCAGTGATGTTAATGAATGAATTCCGTATGTAAGAAAGAAGAGGGAGAGTTGCAGATCTGCACAATTTATTGTGCATGACATCACATTTTGGCGCCCCTAGTGGCATTTGCAAGATATACCAATGAAGAAGTCAAGCCCAGGAAGCCTAGCAGAGCCCCACTGAATGTGAGCCCATCTCAAGGAGCCCAGTGGAGTCAGGAGAGCACATGTGCTCTTCTTGTCAACGTCTGCACCATCAGTGAGCAGTGGTTCATTCATTTTGGTGCTCAGATAGGCAGAGTTTATTTTGTGGACAGAGCTTGGAAGAGCACTGTCAACGTTTTCCTCTCCAGTCTCATCCTTTAACAAAGCCCCAACTAGCACAATATAAATTAGTTCAAATGTTTTTGTCATATGTTTGCAACACGGATAAATATAATTAACCATTTTCACTGTAATTCTTATTGTAATTATTTTGAAGACTAGTTACAATTAAATTGCAAAGCTAACCAAATGATGCTAACCAAATCCCTGCCTGGTATCTCTGATATCGCTTCACTCCATTCACATGTTTTAGGTGTGTTTGGATAATCCATGCATAGTTAAACTTTAAACTATTGCATAAATAGTTTGTAAATAAAATCTTTGCTGTTTAAATATTTATCAACATGAAAGCAGTTAAAGGCATGTCAGTGCTTGGAAAACCAATTACTTTCAACCTAGGCCAGGAAAATTCCAGGCAGTACCAAGATGAAATTCTTCTTTAAGAATGAATTAATGCAGCTGTTGCCTCACTATTTTTCTTTGTTTAACAAATATAGTCAAATGTGGAAGCTTTTTTGGTGCTCTTCAGTATCACCACTTAAAATTACTACAAACTAAACGCAGTATTCTCTACTGCAGGGCACCTGATGGATCTGAGTTGCATATTCTGGCTCTGAGTAAGAGATGCACATTGTGCCTCAGAGAGAGAATTTTGCCCAAATTCATTAATTTAATAAGCCTGCATGGTTGCCTTATAGGATTTGAATGATTGTCACCTCTGATGTTGCCAAGGTTTTTTGTTCTCTGGCCAAACTGTTTATAAGTATTTCTTTTTCTTCAGCATCAGTTTTCATGTTCATAGAGCTGTTTGTTGGCCTTATGTTTTATTCAGTTATAGAATCACACCATAGAATAAAGAGGAAGGGATGGCAGTGTGTGTTCTCAAACAATTATATTAGGGAAAAATATGCTAGTTACTTAAAATTTCTCAAACTAGCATTGATTTTTGTCCCATTAGTATTCCTTGGACTGGTAATAGATTCTCTGTTCTGTTTCATCATGCAGATCATGGGCTTTGTTTTTGTTTGTGTGTTCTGTTTGAAGAAGGCCTGAAGGGATTTGAGTTTCTTGTTTGTTTTTTCCAGTTCATATTTTACACTCTTAATTCAGGCTCTGTCTAGGTCAGAAGACTCTCTGACCAGTGAGCTAATGTAAATAATCTCACAATAAGCAAGACCGTGAAAGCTGAGCTATGAGGAGCGGAAGGGACTTGTAATCAGACTGTTTAAAACTTTTGTGAAATCCTGAAACTTAGCCATTGACTTCAGTGGGGGCAGGATTTCACCCTTTGTGTTTAGTTTAATATATTTTTAAAAACTTTTGTTAAAAATATAATACCACAACTCCTTTCAGTAGAGTGTTAAGATTTTCAATAAGGTGTTAAATTTATATATTTTCCACTAACCCTCAAACAATAAGGAAAGACCAAACTCTACATTCCTGATCTTTTCACATGAATAAATAACCAGAGAAAAATGTTAGTCTCCCCCCACCACCACCAGCAACCTTTCAAGGCTTTTGCCTACACCATAAAAACCCAGAAAGGGCACAATCCTAATTTCTGTCCCCAAAATGGAGATATTTAGATTATATGACGAGATTGCCTGTGATTGCAGGGGACTGGACTTGATGACCCAGCAGGTCCCTTCCAGTCCTATCTCCAATGTTCCTTAAATAAATTTTCAGCCATAAATCTCATGGTGCATTGGCAACCTCTGACTGACTGGCATTACTCATTGCATCTAAAGAGACCTTATAAGGAGAACCTAGTATCTTGACATTACAAAGTTGTCTATGTATTATTATGGCTGGTGAGATATTTTAATCATGGCAGCACTTAAATAAAGTGACCCAAATTAGCAGCCATGTCCTGCTCCCATCAATGGAAATGCTTCCACTTCCAGTATTCAGTATTGCATCTCACCACTTCTTACATTCATTTTCCAGTACTGGGTTATCATTACACACAGTTCTGTACCATAAGTGTCATCACTTACATTTGAGCTTGTTTCAAGTGTCAAATTCCCTGGTCGTGAAGAGGTTCTTTGACTAAGAATCTTGAAAAGGCACAGGAGATAACAGCATGTTCCGCAGCTACCTGTTATCACTGCCACAGGAACTGTTGCAGAGTGCTTTAGTTTGTCACAAACTAATAGCCCCAAGGGGCTGCCAATTTTGGAAAGGCTGACTTATTTGCACTGGAAATGCCATCTTACTTATCATCTTATGGAAATCAAATACTAAGGATTTTCCTTTTGACTCTGCAAAATAAGTAAATGTTAATATTAAAGGCATATTAACTAGCAAAGTTCTGTAGTTCCCTGCAAAATAGTTTGTATAAGATTGTTCTTAAGGTTATAAACTGGGATTCTTGAAGGAGCCTAAGGAGATAGGCACCCAAGTCCCACTGAGTGTCAAAGAAAACAAGCACCTAACTCTCTTAGGCTCCTTTAAAAATCCAGTCCATAATAATTCATATCTTGCAATTAAATGAAGAGAAAAATATGTGGAAGTGACTCTGGAAACTTCACTGAAAAGCTAAAGTTCTGGGTCAGATGGATTACGGTGCAAGTAATACAGTGCTTTAAATCAGATTCAGCAAAGCAACAATGTACTTTTGAACACTAGAAGATAATAGTGTAGCAGATTTTTAAAGAGTTAGTAGTGCTGCTTAAATCTCAGGGCTACAGCACTTAGCATAGAAATTATATATGCTACGTTTATATGTTGCTAATCCTACAGAGAAAAAGAATGTCTTAATTTTATAAAATTTGACATAGTGACAGATTTAGGGAAACTCCAAGTTTAAAATTCAGCATTTCCCTTGGCTGTATTTCGTATTCCAGTCACCACTTCTTTTAGAGTTCTAACCATGCAGAATTCAGACATCCGGGGTTTGGAGGGGAACGGACGCATTAATAAGGCTGTCACATTTTCTAACAGCTGGTGTGATTTGAATTGTTCTTCTGCATTCAGAAACCTGCACAAATCACTTAGTATTCACTACCAGAAAACACATAATTTATTCATGCATCATTTGAGATATTTTTCTCAGGAGCAGGTCACATGTCTAATAGAGATACCTACAGCTTCTGCTTTTTGCCCTCCTCGTCATTCCAAAAGATTGGCACTTAACTCATTCTAATTCATTTTCTTAGCCACAGACTATTTTTAATGTTCTGATTGTTTTAAATACACAATATAACACTTCTTTGTAATAGTTCATATTATAGATTGTAACAGTAAAAATGTGGGTTTTTTCATGTGATCACGTGGAGCCAAATTCTGGCTTTGAGAGGTTCCCCAGAATGGGAGTCAATTTTGTGCCTCACTTTAGCTGGCATTAGGGTCCTAAATAGCAGATTATTTCTTCCAGGAGAAGAAGGTGGATAGTAGCCAAGGGTAGATCAAGTGCTAGATACTTTCTGACTAATGAAAAGCTTTTCTGTGGCTGCAAAGGTATAAAGGGTCCATACAGCTTGTGGAACCAACCCCCAGGGAATATCCCTGTATAAGGCACCATAGAGCTGCCAAAACAACTAAATTGTCCCCCTGGCAGCCTCCAGCCTATGGGTGTGCTGGGAAATGGGGCCAGATTTTGCTGTACTTCAGCTAATTGAGGTTGGTAATTCCTGAAGCCTGTTAAAATTTGGTGCAATTTAGAGCACCTACGGGAATGAGTTCACACCCACAGAGAAAAAAGAGAAATCGCAGCACTTCTGTCAGTCCTGACTTTGCAGGCTATATCCTTTATAGCTGTATTTGAGGCGTCTAACTGTAGAAATAAACAATCATACAAAAGAAAATGTTACAAGTGAAAAGTCTTTTAAAACATATAACATGATCCAGGTATTTCTTCCTTATGTTGTGTCTGCAAGATCAGTACTGGGCTTAGAAAGAGATACAGTTATATGCAGGCCAGATTTTGGACTTCAAGACAAGCAGCACAAAACAACATCTGCACATGGTTTATGCATAAATGACATTTAAATCCTGAATATAAATATTCATTAGGTACAATGATGTGTTAAAATAATAGACTTTTTTTTAATATGCGGCGTACAGGAAGATTTCGCAGACAGGCAAAAGAAATGTAATTATACTTCATAGACTTGTTACCCTGAAGTTTCACCTTGAATAGTTATAAATCATCTGACATCAGAAAACATGTACCCGATTCACTATCTTTGAACATATTCTAAGTACAGTTGTGATCATGGAAGCACTCTAGTCCATAGGCGTGCGCACGGGGTATGCAAACATGTGGCCCGTGAACCATTCTGGTCCGGCCCCATGGCTGTGCTGCATACCACTGCGAGACCTTGAGATTCGGCCGCAGAGTAGGACTCGCTGTATGTTTCTTAGATTAAGAAAAATAACATTAAGAAGTATTTTACTACAACTTAAAATTTACTGTTTTAGATCACCCAGCTCAGTGTCTGTATAACTTGATGATCTGGCAAATACTGAAGGTAAGATCCTGGGGTATTCCAGAACTGTGCTCTATGCAATTGAGGTGAGAGGGCCATATATGGCTTTCCATCAGCTTTCTGGCTTCCTAATATTGGAGGCTGCTGGGACCTGAACCAGCCTCAGGCACTAGTTACAGAAGCTTTAGGTCTGCTCTAAATTGTACTGGCAAATAATGATTCCCAAGGAGCTGCTCCCTTGACCAGTATGGCAGGAGTACGTCATGATCTGGCCTTACCCAGCATGACTTTAGCCCACCTAGGAATGCCCACTCACCAGGAGCTACTGGTCTAGAATTTATGTCAGCCCTTAAAATAACTTTAAGTCCCAAAGGGATTGAAAAAGGATTGAGGATCTAGTCCGTATTCTTCAAACATACTTTACCATCAGACAAAGAACATGCTACATCTTTTGATATGAAATGAAAGGCACTGTAGGAATTGAAGATCCTATTATTATTCCTTGCACTCTGTTGCTATATCTCTACATGGAGTGGAGAAAACATCCAGATTTCTATACTTGGGGCTAAATGTAGCTTTAGGCCACCACTTTTCTTGGAGGCATTGTTACTGCCTCTGTATTCTTGGGCCTTAGGAAGGGAGAGTGTTGGTTTCTGACATTAGAATCTAGCATTTCCAACATAAATAGGATAGTTAGAACTTAAATAATATAATTGAAGTTTGTGCCATATTGAAGGTAATTTCTTCTAGATTTGCAACAAGATTACTCTTTTGGCCCAAGACCTCAATGCCAGAAGTTATTAATGACTCCCATATAGGTTATATAGGGCCTAATCCAAACCCACTGTAGTTAATGGAAAGACTATGAATCACTAACTTCAGCTGGTTTTGGATCAGGACCATAATATGCAGGCAAAACAAATATACAGGGTAGTCAGTTCCTCCAGATAAATATCTGGATCTGGCAGAATTTAGCCTCCATTATTATAGCTTTAGTATAATTGTATGAATTTACAAGGATAAACTCGATTAATAGAATGCTTTCATTTCTAAAGTTTAGCTTACTGACACTGAATATAATCATCTCTCAAATAGGTAATTCCTCTAGTCTGTTCTTAAGATAATTACATTTCTAAAGCATTTCAAGTCTTTTGGGTGTCTGTAAGTTAATTAATAACTTTTGCTACCTTATATTATTTGACTTGTTTGGCTAGTGGCCTAGGTTTTATATGGAAAAAAATTATAAAGATGGGAATAAAAATTGAGAACAAAATGATGCTAAAGCTTAGCACATAGATAGTGCTTCTTCCTGTACAAACACCAATTAAGCTTTACACCACCACTTTGAGGATCATTAAATATGGGGAAAGAGAATCAGAGAAGTGATGTTACTTACCCAAAGCCACAGAACTACCCAGTGTCAGAAGCACAATTAGAACTCAGCTGTTATTGTGTTTTAGGCCTTTGAGAATGCCTCTTGTATAGAGGAAAACCTTCAACATTCATTTTTAACTGCTGTGTGGGTCCAGTTCCAAACCATTTATCAACTCACTACAATTATTCAGCATTACCTACCGCATCCAAAGTCAGGATTTTCACTGTTGATTTCCTCTAAATTGATGTGCTTTGCAGCACTAGTGTATAGCCTTCGTTTTTTAATTACATGACATCATAAAACTGCATTGCAGTAGCACAATGTGCATAAAAATCAATATGGGATAAATTGCTCCCAGTGCAGAGGACATGAGCCATGCCCTCAGCAACTGTTAAGCCCAGGGGCAGGCCTGCAGAAGGAGAAAGTTCAAATAAAGTGGCTGTATGGGGGGCATGTTATTAAGTGGGGCTCTGCCAACTCTAAATAGGCTGGTGCTGAATGGCTCTTGTGTATGGGTCTTGGGAAAATCTGCTAGATCAGCACTTCACATAACCCCTCCTAGGAAGTTATTTTCTAGCCAGTATCAGCTGCAGCAGGATTGCACTGTAGCTGTATGGCCTACTCGTGGTCTGAGAGGTAAATTCCGTGCCCTACAGCCATTTAATTCCCTGCACAAAGCCCACTTGGGTGTTATGTAGCAAGGGGTGCACTCTATCATGCACGCATGCATGATGCATGCTCCTACTGTATTTACTCTTCATGCTGTAGTTGTATTGATGTGGCCAGACTTTGGATAGTGTTAGTGACAACTGTACTTAATGTTGCCTGCATGTTTCTGTTTTAAGTCCCTGTTTGGTTTGCATTTTTTAGGCATTCATATTTTTCAGAAAATGTCACTTGCCAAATTACATTTTCCAAAATTGGGGACAGAATAGCTCTTCAAATGCAGCCCTTTTATATTACTCCAGTGGCATAAAGGATATAGAATGGCCTCATAGGGAATTCTCCCAAAAAAGGGATGGTGCAGGACCAATGTAGGCAGTCTTGTGCCACCCTCCTTCACAGCTCCTCCTGTGTGTAGAGGCATGCTGGAGACAGATTGTGAGCAGAAGATAAAGTGGCCCATAAGCAGCCTTGCAATCTCTGGGGCTGCTCTAGCTTGCTCCAGGGATTAGGCCTGTGCCCAGAGCAGACCAGGATTAGATTTAAATATTATTCCTCATATTCTAATCCTCAGTTCAATTGCTCAGGACCATTTTAGGAGATTGAAGTCTGTGAATTCTTTGCTATTTCCCCTAATACCAAAATGATTTACTCAAGTAACATAACACAAAGAAGACAGGAATTGTCAGACTTTACCAGAACCCTGGTCCATCTAATCCAGTATCCTGGCTCCAACAGTGACCAGCACCAGTTGCTTCAGAGGAAGATGCAAGAAACCCAGAATAGGTGGATGTGGGATAATCTGCCTCCCTGAAAGTCTTCTCCCTATCTTTAATAGTTAGAGATTGTCTTAAACCTGAGACACAAGGATTTCAAGCAGAGCGAGTTTTAGGGGTAAGCGAGAAGGGTAGTAGTGCTGGGCCCCAACTTGCAGGAGACACTACATCGCTCTGCCAGTCTGGCTGGCTGGCTGGTTGGTTGTTCTGCCACTCCAGGGGCAGCTGAAGCACTGAAAACATTTACCACTGTCTGGCAAAACACCCTGATTTTATGCCTTCAAAAACCTCTCTGTTTGCATTACTGTTACAACTCTGGCTACTCTGGTTATCCATACAAGCATCCGAACCTTTTTTGAATCTTAACAAAATTCTTGCCCTCATTGGCATCCTTAACAATGAGTTCCATTCTAGTTATACATTGTGTGGGAAAAGTATTTCCTTTTATTAGTGCTGAATGCGCCATCTTTCAATTTCATTGACTGTCCTGTTGTTCTTGTGTTGTGAGATAGGGGGGACAGAAGCTCCCACTCATTATTTTATATAATTATCATTTTTTCTCTTATTCATCTCCTTTCTCAACAATCCCAGTCTTTTCACACACTCTTCATATGAGAGTGCATTCATTCAAACTAGACCTGGCTGTGAAATGGCATGGAAGGATCGATCTATTCTGGCACGGTGGGTAATACTCAAGTGAATTGACATAGAAAGATTAAGGATATGTTGCCCAGTAGGAGGTATAATAGTACCCACAGGCTCAATCCACTGACCCTTCTCATGTGCCACAAGGATATTAATCTTTTGTAATCCCGACCCATGTCAGGTGGCTGGGGCAAGGAAATAAAAACATTCTCTTATCAGCACTTGTGTGTGTCACACAATGATTAAATAAAGTAGTAGAACTTTGCATTTCATCCTTTAGGTTAATGTCATGTCTGATTCAAGAACAGGATAACACTTCTGTTTTACATTCCAGGAATGCCAAAAATCTCCAGTTAGAGTTTTGGATATTAGCTAGTGTAGATTTCACAACTATTGTTAAAGAAAAATATAATTTTATAAGATAACTTTAAATATTATTGGGGAAAGTGTTCTTTTCTGGTTATTGTTTTACGGTAAAATGAGTGTATTGTTTCCTCATTTAAAAGAAAATAATTGTGGGGATTACAGTCTAAATTTCTTGGAGTGTGTAAGTCGAGTTGTTTGATTTAGAATTTCCAGTTAGATTTATTAAAGGTGTGAAATGTGATGGACAAACAGAAAATAAGCATAGCTTTTGATTTGTGAGCCATATTATTGCATTTCTTCACACTTTTGTATTACTCTGATTCACCATTTTAATAAATTAAACTGGCTATATGAAAGGCATATTTATAAACACATAAGGAAAATATGCTTTGCTCACCTGATTAAAATTCAGTTTAACTGGTTTCAACTAAACTAAGAAGTTTTCTGGAAATTTTTGGAGATGGGTCTGTTGAATAACAGACTTAGCTCCTGAATTTCTTATGTACCCCTGATTTCCAGGGAACTGAATGAGTGTATTTCTGCAAGGAATGTACTCCATGGTTTAATTAATGTGCTAGCTTCCTAAATAACCATGTCATTTTTAACTGCATGCAAAATTCCAAGACATGCTAAATTAAGTCCATAACAGTTCAGTGTTGCTTTTATTTTCTGCAATGATAAAAAGAGCCTTCCTTTTTATCAGTTACCAGAGACAACATGCATTGTTATAAGGGATTAATGAAAAACCAAAAATCATGGTGTGCATGTGCAATTTGACAACGTGCTGTTTAACAGTTATATTGCTGCAACCTCTGACTCTGGTGGAGTTGATTCAATACCTATAGCAGATGGTGGGCTTCTGTAACCATAACATTGTCAGTTACCTATCCACATTGGAGAAAGAAAATAGGTGAGAAATCTCAAAAACTGTGCCAACGTCTAGTACAGCAACCTCTCTATTTTTGAGATCATTCACGTGTGTCAATATATGGTATTTCACTTATTTTCCTAATTCAGAAAGAATGCAAGGCTAAGATGTTTCATCAAGAAGATGTTATACACCTAAATAAATCAATGCTTATATGATCAGTAACACAATCCAATATACACTTTCTTTCGACAGTCAATTAGTTTTTCTTGTTTTCCAAAGAAGAGATATTGCACAATTTGGGGCCCAATCCTGCCTTCCAAGTTATTTGCAGTCTGATGCACGCAAGGATCACAGAACCAAATCTTTCATATTTAACATATTACTTATATTTTAAAAATTACATAAAGCCCCTGATTCCATTGAAACAATGGGAGTTTTGCATTGACTTCAGTGGGAGACATACAAATGTAATGATGAATTATATACATTGTACACTTACTACATTTCATCCATAGAAATAAAAAATATTTTACAAAAGTAAGCATCACCCCTATTTAATAGATCAGGAAAGTGAGGTACAGAGAGATTGAGTAATTTGCCCAAGGATAAAACACTACAAGATCTTCAGGCCAAAGATCTCATGCTCATACCAGACAGCACAGTGCTTATTATTACTGTGTAACTATACAAATAATATGCCATCTCATATATAGTTTGATTTAAGAGAGCTTCTCTCTAGCCATGAAATTCTCTGTTCACCTTTATTCCTTGAAACCTGAATTATGGAACACGCAGTATTGTTCTGTTTACTACTTGAAAAGCTTTTTGAAGACTAGGTCAATACAGAAGTGTGTAATCCAGGGAGAGTATTTTGAATGATAAGTGCTTGTCTTTCTTTATATTGTGTGATTTGTGCAGCATGGTGATTTAGGCAGAATTAGCTGGAATCTTGTTCTGCCATTTTAGAGACCTGGACTGTTTACGTAAAAACCAAATCAGAATAATATTACCCAAAAAAAGAAGGGAATAGAAAAGAAGAATCTTTTTCACTTAATGAATGGTCCCTCTTGGTCCTGTAAGGTTCTGAAAAAGATCATTTAAACTTTCTCCTAGCTGCTCCAGAGACATTATCAATTAACCATATGCCCATCAAATACTATATAGCTGTAATTAAACTAAATTACTATGTGGTGGCTTTCATTACACTATGACCCACTTTTGTTAGAGCCATAAAAAAAGCTTAATGACAAGTCTAGACATCCCTGAAATCAGAGCAAAAGAACTTTCTTTTCATTTTTTTAAAGAGAATTCAAAGCTTCAGTAGCATTTTTAGCTACAGAGATGCTCCAGTCTCCCATATCCTGCAGGCTTGATTTAGTAATAGCTTCCATGTGGAAGTCCTAAAAATATTCTGTAGCACAACTGCAGAAACAGAGACTATAAAAACGTTTCCCTTTTAAACTGTGAGTGAATTAAAGTGGCTGGCAGGTATTATAAGACTATATATATTCTATGTAAAAATACTCTGAAGTATTACCACATTGCACAATATAAAAGTGTACACTGAAGCCCAATGTCACCCACTTCTTCCCACAGCTAATCAATGCCTATTGGGAGTTGTCACCTTAACTGAAGGGGCAGGAGTATTGAGTGTTCAACAAAAATATTCTTTCTCCACAATGTTTGTTAGACATTGAAGTGAATTAGGAGCCCAATATAAACAAGCAAAACCAGAGTTTAAAATGGTATGACTAAAAATCCTTTCCCTTACCAGTTCCTCATCGTTCAGACTCATGATTCTTGTAATGTCATCGTGATTTCACTAGTCCTCTAGTTGTCAGATCTTTCAGGCTAGATGAGACCTGATTTGTTGAGGAAAAAAGAAGCTTTCAGGCCTCATAAAGACGCAAAAAATGAGGAGTGGGGTAGAAAACCAATGTTTTTTCCTTTGCAGGTGACCTTTACGGACACATGTGCCAATCATAAGTTGGTATTGTGTTTTGCGTGAATAAAAACTAGGAGAACGCCTGTCTATATTTTATATAGCAAACAGGGTAAGGGACTGTCTTTATTTGTGTCTTGTACAGTGCTGAGCATATCAAAGTTTAACAACCAACAATAACCCATTTGACGCTGTGAATGCTAAAAAAATGTTTACCCCAGGTCTTCTGATATTATATAAAACTGATTCTGCAGTAACCTACTGTGTGCCTGGAGTATGCTCAACACCCTATGGAGTAAATCCCTCTACACTTGGGCAGCGAACAAGACTCACAATGCAGCAGAACCACTACAGTTCCATTATGTGGGCGGTAGGTAGACTTTGAAGAGGCAATGCAAGGGACTTCCCTGTGCACCACAGATTAGGTCTCTGAGGCAGTACATGTGGCAGTACACATAGGATCTGGAAGTAGGACAGGGCTGGGAAAGCAGAAAGAGTAGAACCAGTGGGTCCATAGTTATGTAGACCCATGGACTAAAATCCCTTTATTTGGAGGGGAAAGGTGGGTCACAACATGTTTCCACAGCTGACAGGCTATTGAAGTGGCCACTGAGTAGTATCACTGGTGCTTCTTCACCTGCTAATGGTGAAGATTCTGCTTTCCCAGTGTTGGTCCAATGGGCAAAGACCATTTATCATCATCAATATGATTTTTTATTACCAGATGTGCTGGGCATTGTACAGACATAGGAAAGCAGACCCTGCCCAACAGCATTAAAAACAAAGAACCTGTGTCTTTGTGCAGGGGGCCAGGATTTAATCCAGTTATTTAAAACACAAGACTTTGTCATGGTGATGTTTTTAATATAGATACATAAACTATCCCTGTGTGCGTGTGTAATGCATTTCCCTTTCTATTAACATTTGATATGGCTTTTGAGAAACAAGAACAGACCATTGTCAGTAATATCTCCTCTGTTTAACATACTGTAAGTATGCAGCCTGCTTATTCTTCTAACTTGGCCCACTGGCTATGTCACATACGCAGGGGCGGGCACAAGGGGGGGCAAGCAGGGGCACAGGTCCCCCAAAAAGTCTCCTTGTGTCCCTGCAGCCCAGGGAGGGAGGAAGCAGCAGCAGGGTGGCTGGCTGCCAGCTGAGCTCCTCCACCCACCACCCATACAGCTGCAACCTGCTGCTGGAGTTTCACACGTTGCCTCTGCCTACACCCCCGACTTACCTCAGCAGGCAGTCTGCAAAGCAGGCAGCAGCTCTGGGACTCCAGTAACAGGGAAGAAGAAGCAGCAGGCTGCAGCTGTAGGGATCAGGGGAGGAGGAACTCAGCCGGCAGCCAGCGGCCCTACTGCTTCCTCTCTCCCTGGGCTGCAGGGACATGGAGAATGCCGCTGTCAGGGGGAGCCACTGCCTCCTCACTGCTGGGCATCCCTGCCGAGGTGTCCCAAGAAATCTGGGAGGGTAACGCGAACCTTTCTTTTGTGTGTGTTTAAAGTGCCCCCCCAAAATGTTCAAGTTTAAATTCCCCTGCACATACAGGTTGACCCCTACCAGTGTAAACCAGTAGTTCAATAACTAATGGACCCTCCGTCTCACTAACCCTTACCCCCATTATCAGTGTTGCAGTACTCCTAACCCTTGTCAGGGGTTGTTTCCACTTCACCTTCCTCAGTAGGTTGGTAGAGAAACCCAGGCCCGCCCTCTCCACTGGGTTCTGGTCCAGAGACCCTTGAACAGCAGTAAAGGCCTGACTTCACATACCTGTTGCTGCCTCCCTCAGTCACTTCCTACCTTGCCCTCTCTCAGGCCGTCTTCTCTTCCTGGTCTCCCAACTCTGCTCCCATTAGGCCTCTTCCATCAGCTCACTGCAGAGCATCTTAGGCCTTTCTGTTAGCCAGCTGGTTCTGCTGAAGGAGGGTTTTCTCCATGCCCCTCCCAGGACAGTCCCTGACTCAGCCGTCTTTCTGCTGCCTGTAGGCCCCTCCACTAGCACCCAGAGTCCTGGGTGGACTTACTTTCTACAGCTCCTTGACAATTATCTTGGGTTGCCTTTCTTCAGAGCTGGTAGCATACCCTGTCTCTCACACATTATTTTCACCATTTAAGTGGTTTGTTTTATGTGACTATCTATTAGCTTAGACAATTAAAATAGTCCCTTTCGTTTCTAGTCAATTTGGGGGGGGGGGTGTTTGGTTTCTTTTCTGGTTCTTCTGAACTATTTGGATGACTATGTTCCTGAAAAGCAGAATGTCCATACTTACAAACTTACTTGATGTTTGGTTTTTAAAACTGTGTTTTTCAAGTGTTGAAACTCCCTGCAAACCCTAGCCTATTGAAAGTGTCACTTGTACACGTGAACTGGTGAAATTGACTGAGCCAAGGCATGAAGAATCTCTAGATCTGACTCATATTGACATCTTACTTTGACTCTTCCCTGAGGCCTTTGAGTGACCTCTCTTTCATACAAATCTCATCAGGCCAGGCCATCACCTCCTATTTAGTCAATTCAATAGGGTAGCAGGGAAAGTGGAAGATTGCTTGACTGAGAAAAGGGCTGTGGGGATTCATTCTTCTTTCTCACGTTACTATGCATGCACCCTTGAAACACTGCAAAGTCATCCATTGCACATAAGGTGACCAAATTTTATAGGGATGGTCCCGATATGTGGGACTTTGTCTTAAGTAGGCGCCTGTTACTCCCCCACCCCCACACCAATTTTTCACACATGCTATCTAGTCACCCTAGTTGCACTCCCACCTCCCTGCTCATGTCAGGTGTCCTGGCTTCCCTCTCTGCCCCCAGAAAGTCTATTTAGTCAAATCACTGTAACACTGCTGCAATGTGGAGTTGCAAGTATTGCAACATGGAGTTGTCTGGGTTTGATTAAACAAAACAAAAATGAAAAGCTCTACATTTAAAAAAAACACACATGAAATAATTTCTATTGAGGTTTTGTTATACCAAGTAAAACAAAACATTAATTTGAGGCATAAACTACCTGACAGCATCTTATAATGTTCACCAAAATTATGCTAATTCTAGATTTCTCAGTTCTAAAAGTTTGACTAAAACACTAAGGGTACATCTACACTGTGATTAGACACCAGTGGCTGGCCTATGCCAGCTAACTCCGACTTGGGCTGAGAGGTTGTTTAATTGCGGCGTAAACTTCTGCTGGAGCCCTCCTATCTTGCAGGATCCTAGATCTGCACAGTCCTAGATTTGCATGGCAATTAAACAGGCCCTTAGCCTGAGCCCCACAAGCCTGAGTTAGCTGGCACAAGTCAACAGCAGATTTTTAACAAAAATTCTCTGAATCAAACTTTTAACGAACCTACAAAAGGGTTCCTGCAAATTGCGTAGGCCCATTGGTTTCCACACACACCCCACACTTGCTCATGGAAGTGTGGTTAGCTGGGTGCAAAATGCCTGATCTGCACTCTCACATATGTGGATTGGGGGTTTTTTAAAGCACAAACATGAACTCATTTCAGATCCCCTTCCACCCACTCACCTTAATTGCTAGTAGATTAGGTTTTGTTTAACTTCAGTTAGTAAGAATGATTACCAGCATAACTTCAATACAGTGTAAATCTATATGTCTGCTCAAAAAGACCTTTTCACTGAGATGACTTATTCTGAGGTAATGCCCTTTTCATGATCTTACATTGTTCTTTTTGTGTGTTACTCTATTTCACTGTTAAAATAGTAACTCGTCGTGTCCTTGTTTATTGTCATGCACCTCTGAAGAGACTAATTGCTGTTACTCGACAAGTAAATCATGTACTTTACTACACAGATGCTACGGGACTGTAGTGAATCTAAATATATCAAAGTAATGTTGCTATGGAAATACAATGCTGTGAGGTAAATACAAATTTTCTACTTAACAGTTTATGGTGGTGACACAGATTAATGAAGCTGCAATCAGCAAACAACCTTTTTTTTTTTTACTGTCTAGAACCATTTACTGAAAATTAGAAGAAAGTGAAAGCAGGAATATTTTGTTAATAGTTTAATATCTCCTTGTGTTATAGAGCACAAATATAATGATATACTATCACATAGCACTGTAGACTCACAGCAGTTTTCATCCACAGACCTAACAACATATTACAACAATATCATCCTTGTTGTATAGCGAGGGAAACTGAGGTGAATCATACAGTCCAAGTTCACAGAGTGAGTCGCTGGGATAGCCTGGAACAGACCTCTCCCTGGTCTCTTTATTTTCATGGTAGCTGTTGACCGTTAAATGACATAGTTAGTATGTAGAAGGTAGAGTTAGGGTATTTGCTGTGCATGATAATTACAATGTGTATATAATTGTTTCTGTCTTTTAATTCAGAGCACAACTTTCATGGTAATTAACTTTGGACCTACAGTACCAAGGCATTGTTTCTACAAGAAAAATTGTATTGATTAAACTAAATCAGTGAGAAATCACCTTAAGTAAAATCAGTAGACAGTACCCTTAAAGTGAAATGAGTGACCACATAAGGGGACTGCACTGTTGTAACTAAATCAGTTTCAGAACCAATTTAGTTAAATTGGTACAATTTTCACATGTAGACAAGGCCTGAGTATAACTATCAAGTAGTCTACAATTACAAGTAACCATTATACTATATACTGAAAATACAGGGGCTCCGATGCTCCTTTCATTTACCCTGGTTGAAGTTACTAGAGTTTCACTAGTAAAAACAAAAAAAATGGTGTAAACAAGAGGAGAGTCGGGCCCAGGGTATTTACCAAGTAAGTGACTGATTTTGCAGTCACGGCATAAGCTCAGAAGGCCAGGAACCCAATCTATACATGACAGTTGGGCCAGATCATGAGGGATGGAAGGCAACTACACATGATGCAGAACCTAAAAGAGCAAAGTAGGTAGCTCTGGTTGAGAGGAAGCCAATGACCTTCCTAAAGGCATGAGTTTGGCTGTCCAGTGTCTTTGTGTTGAAGAAGAGAAACTTTTTTTTTTGTATCAATAGAAATAATATTTGTTTCTAGTTTGTGGCAAGAGATCTATGATTTCACACTTGGACAACTAAAAAACAGCTGAACAGATTTTGACCAAATTTTCCACCCAGAAAAATGAGAGAAGATGAAGCCTTGACATTTTCAGTCCAAAACTGTGGCCAGCTGTTTTTGTGAACACTATGGGCGTGTGAAACCAAGGTCCTGCTGAAAGTCTGCCTGTAACCTTAGCTGTAGCATTCCTTACCCACAGATGCTATAGTAATATATCATGAGACTGAATCAAAAATATTCACTTCCCACTGACATATCTTTACAGGTCTGTTGCATCTCACTTTTCCTATAGAGAAAGCTGAACTATGATTTTCACCATATTAACCTGATTGATTGTTTCAGAAGCCCACTTCTGTCCACCCCACCTAATTTTTTTTTGTATATTTACTGTGTGCTACTACTGTATTGTTGTTCACATCAAGCACTTCAGTGCTATGCTGTGAGTGCTTCTTCACTGAGACTAGTCTCAACCAGTAGAAGAAGCTGAGTTTTTACCATGGAACATATTAACAAGAATTAAGTATCCTGCTGTAAAATCATAATGGAGACAAAGCCCTGTAGTTTAACTGCAAGGTAAACCAGGCGAGCACAGCCACATGTAGGGATATAATGAGGTCCTCCCCTACTTATCTCATGGTAGATTAAGTGCCTCTACTCCATATAGGATTTTACAGCAAGATAACTATCGCACGTTTATGTCTCACTGTAGAAAACCACACCTTTGTGTCAATGAAGACAAAGTCTAAGAGTAAAAGTGTGTTCTTACCTCAAGTTAGCCAATAAATAACAACTAACACAGGGTAAAATCTAAGGGAAAAATAGGGGGTTTGTCATTTTCACATGGTAACAAATTGAGGTAAAGAATACTGCAGAGTCTAAGGTTTAAGTTGACTAGTTAACTTGTGTTAAAACTACAACTGCCTTGTTGTCTCCACTGGGATTCTACTTTGTGCTAGTTCCCACGAATTAGCTAACACAAGGTAAAGACACACCTTTTCTTTGTAATGAAGACAAGACTTAAGGGTTAAAATGAGAAGATGTAAATCTAGAGCCTCTTAAATAAGACAGTCCAACTCTATCTTTTGCACATCATTTTCAAAGGCTGGAGATTTCTTTTTAATGAAAATTTTCTCAAGACACAAAACTAAAAAAGGTATCTCTCCCACCCACTTCCACCATTCCATCATTTTTTCTTTGTCTCTGCAACGCAAGATGCAGCCCTTGATTCCTAAAATTTCTCTTTCCATTCCTGAAGACAGAAATATCTTTCTTAAAGGAATTCAGGTATTCAACAGAATTCACAGTGCACTGCAGGTGTACATGCACACCCCCTGACCTCTGTAGGACAGGTGGAATTTTCAAGCTTCAGGACTGTACAATATTATAATCCTTCAGTCTGCTGCAAAGAGTAAAGATTTTATTTTTAGAGCAGCACACGTCAGATTCTCCGCTATACTTGTTCTCAAAGTTTGTGTGTGGTTCAGTAGTTGTGTGACCATGTTCTGACCTCTCAGAATGATCTAACATGCAAAGTCACCTAATGCTTTTCTCATGCTTTAGACTTCAAAATCTCAGCGTCTATTATGCTAACAATAACCCCTCGAGATGTTACCATTCTGTTTTAAAACAGAAAGAGTAATAATTTCCTCAGAGATGCTTTTTCTTCTCAGTCATGAAAGTTGATGCTTTCTCTCTTCAATTTTCACTTTCTTTGTTCAGATAACAAGCTACATTCAAGGGTCTCATGCTGAGTAGTTTTGTAAACAATTTTTTAAAATATGGTTAATTGGGTTATCCCATGTCATGAAATAATAGTCAATAGACTATAACTGTAGAGAATTAGGAAACAGTTGTTTCATACTATGACTTAGATACTTTGATTTTTCCTTTCTAGTACCTGCACGCAAATGGGATTGTTCACCGTGATTTGAAGCCAGAGAATCTACTCTATGCAACACCAGCACCAGATGCACCATTAAAAATAGGTGAGCAGCACTAACTACACACTTCCCATCCTTCCCTTGTATTGGTGCGGTTCACATGTATCTCCCCTCTCCTCCCCATCATTTTATTTGTTTTAACAATGATACCCATTCCTAATGCAGCAGCACAGCTGTGTCTTGTGCTTTAAAGATAAATATAAAAACAAATCCCTGCCCTGAGTAATTTACAGTCTCAATTAGGTATAATACTTCAAGAGATGACAAACACAAGAAGGGTGGGATTTGGAAGGGTGAAGGTCACGGCAGGGAAGATCATGAGATCAGATTCTAGCTACATGTGTCAGTTGCTAGTTCCTTTTTTGTCAGACAATATATTAAAATTTCAGGACAAATATGAAAGAGAGGGCAAAGTCGGAAGTAAGCAATGGAAAGCAAGCCAAAAGGAGTGAGTTTTGAGGAGGCGTTTGAAGAAGAGGCAGGTTACATGAGACAGATTAGAGAAGATATTCCAGGCACAGGTGACAGCATAAAAAAAGTGGGAGGAGATAAGTTACAAGCTGACCTGAACTGGCAGAGTTTATGGCACAAACCAGGGAGTAAAGGGCATTTGCTTTCCAGCAGTGCTGAGCACTTGCCACTGTAGCTGGAGTCAGTAGGAGCGTCCGGTGCTCAGTACCTTTGAAAAATCAGACTCTAAGAATATTCACCACTTTGCTGTAGGGAATCCACGGTGTGCGCGCCAGCTTAGGGCAGCGCAGTGCAGCCGTAACACGATAAAGCAGAAAGCAGCAGGGTGGTAATTGATGAGCCATGTAGGCTGTGGCCTTGCTGAATTGTGATAACATATTGTAAAGAGAATCTCTGCGAGCTTATGGTAAAGAAACATCTCCTTCTAATTATGTTTTACATTGCATCCCAGAGTACTGAAAACTGATAGTGTTATAGAAAAGTGAACCTTCGAGGGTATGTCTACACGGCAGTCAGAGGTGGAATGGTAGCTTGAGTAGGCATGCCAATGACAACTTTAATCTAGCTAGCGCAACTGAACATAGCCGTGAAGATGCAGTGGAACAGACATCAGCATGGGCTAGCAATGCAAATATGTACTCAGAGTCCCAGGCAGGCTTGTACAGCCCATGAAATCTACTCAATTGGCATTTTCAAAACACAGCATCAGCTGTTATCTCCGTGTTCTCAGCTCAGAGTATTCACGTTTCATGTGAAACAAGAGCAGACAAACAAACTATGTTCTGCAGTTCTGAAGGTGGAATGTCATCATGCAAGCTGGAATTTGAACAAGATGCTAAGATCATTCTTGGAAAAAGAAACACAAGTGGTTAGCTCTTCAGTTCTGATCTCGTTTGAAAGATGAGAAGTGCAAGTGCCACCTATGACAACATGCTCGCTCCTGATGGCTCAGTATTTATTCAGGGGGGAGATTGCCACATGCAGAGTCACTAACCCCCCTTCCAGCAAAACCTGGGGTTTCCTTGGAAATCTGATATTGAAATACTATCCAGAGGCATGATCCAGCAAGTCACATAAACAGAGGTGTAACTTTGAGCACACAAGTAGTTCTATTTAAAACTTTAAAAGCTTACATGCTTTTCTGGATTGTATCTGTTAGGCTCAGTTCCTTGGTCATCAGAATTTCTGACTGCCAGTAGGTGGGTGATGTGTTTCAGAACCGAAAGACACACGTTTCTCTAACAATACAAAATCATCCATTTGGAAAATAACTTATCTTCCAAAGCATGCATTGGAGTTAGTACATCAGCAGAATGAAGGCCATATTTTCATGAAAATACTCTGCAAAACTGATAAGAGTTCTGTTTTATAAAATATACCTTCTGGAGTTTTTAAACGCCTTCTATTTTGTATTTATTCCCCCCCATTCCATGCTCTGCTCAGAAATTCTGAGTACATGATTGAGTCTTCATCTAATTCTTCACTGCTGGCTACTGTATGTTCCACCATCTTTGGGGCAGCTAGCACAAGTTGTACTTTAAAAATATTTTGGTGATCTTAAAGCAAGAGGAATTAATTCATCAACACAAATTTTGCTTCTGTATAATTTTGTTTCCATGCAATTATCCCGAAGGAATTTTTGTTCCTTAAATGTTGTTCTCAAAAAGAAAAGTGAAGTAGTTCCCCCTGTTGAATCTATGCTCACTTTACACAGTCACAAACAGACAATAAAAACCTTTATTTTATATTTCTACAAATCTTGACAGCTGATTTTGGGCTTTCCAAGATCGTGGAAGATCAAGTGACCATGAAGACAGTTTGTGGAACTCCAGGGTACTGTGGTATGTTCTTTATTACTTACAATACATTGGACTTAGACTTTGATTCAGAGACTACTTAAATTTTCCTGGTTCCATGCATGGCAAATGATAGTTTCTCTCTTTAAGGCCTCTAAACAGCTTAAATCAAAAACTAAAATTAAAAAATTGGCATCAGTGCTAACTTTTTTAAAACAAACATACTCTAAAGCTCTAAGCCACACTAACCAATATTCCACTGCATTTTCTAATATAGGTTCATAATTTACATGAAAGTTCTCTAAGATGTTAAATATAAATTAATACATTATACAATAATACTCTAATTATACAAGTATGATCAATATCAATGTCAAATTATTGAGATAATGGATTATACTGGCATGCAAGGCATAATGGCAACTTCATTAGTGTGACTGGTAGTAGAAACTAGCTTAGGGTGATCTCTTTGGGGTTTTTGGTTTGTTTTTTTTAAATAAAGAGCAAATTGTCTATTTTAATATTATCACTAAGGAAAGGGGGATAGCTTAAGGTCCCAAGGAAGCAAGGCACTTAAGCACATGCATAGCTTTATCACACGCTACAGTCTTCACCAGTGACTGAGTCCTGAAAGAAATGCGTGCCCAAACACCCTACCAGAAGTACCAGAACACCAAAGAAAAATGCTGGACTGGAGTTCCAGAGTGTTTCAGAACGACTTAAGCCCTGGTCCTGACTTAAAAAGAGGTGCTTAAGTGCAGTGCAGAATTGGGACCAATATGATTGATAACAGTGTGGGCAATATCAGGGAGCTTCCTACTGTGGCTGTGGACCAGATCACCAGCATGGGATAAACAAGCAGCCATACCCACTTCTCAAACAGTCACACCCAGTTTGTAGCCCTTTTCCCAGGGCTCTTTTTTATTCTATATCACAAAAAAGTAATAGCGAAGCAATTTGAAAAACAGCAACAGTCTTGTTTTCAACTGAAAACTGAGCTTGTGGGGCGCTCTGGCCTCCGACAGCTTAATGGGCTGGACCTTCCCCAGCCCAGGAGTGTCCGCAAGGCTAGCCTGTCCTCTCACAGTCTTCTTCTCCAGCCACAGGAGAGTGTACTCCCAGTCCTTTTCCCGGTTCTAGGCAGCCTCATGGAGCTGGGCCCTTCTTTATATCCCCTGGCTGGGATCATGAGACCCGATCACTAGATGCTGTTAGCTGTCAGGTGATTTCCAGCACCTGCTTGCTGAGCTGCTCTCCAGGAAAGGGTCAGCTGCTCCCAAGCCCCCATGGCCTTAAAGGAGCAGACAGCCTTGTTACAGGTGGATTTTGGCAACTGGAAAGATTGGAGTGGGAGTACTTGTCACTATGAGAGGTGTGGAAGGGTCGGGACCTTTCCATAGTCAATTTTTAACCAAAACAAAATAAGAATAAAAAAATGTAGTTGCTCCAGATCTACCATTATGGTTAGTCTCAGTTAATAGCATAAATTTCTATAACCATCCAGATATTATTAGCACACTATAAATACCTTACGTGTACAGACAGAACAGTGTATGCCATTTTAAAAATACATTTAAAATGTAACCTCTTTGTGGCAGGGACCATGTTTTCCCATCTCTGTATGTTGTCTAACACAAAATGGCCCTGATCTTACTCAGGCTTTTGGGCAATACAAATAATACATTAAAGCTGTCTAAGTTGTTGTTATTTATGTTCCTGTTTTTCAGTCTTTATCGAACTTTTACAAACAATACTTGTCATTCATGGGTTTGGCCAGCTCCATGCTTTGTGATTACTAGTCTTATTGGAAACTCCTATATCCCTCTCTAGCCCCTTCCTACCAAAAATTACAACTGTCCGTGTCACAGAAGCCTGTTCAAAATCTCAGACATAAACGTTCTATCTTCTTGTAATTTTAATGACAGAACCACATTCAGCCACTGAGGGTACGTCTACACTGCAGTTGGGAGTGTGCCTACCAGTCGGAAGACAGACATGCTCTAGCTCCTCTCAGGCTAGTGTGCTAAAATTAGCAGTATGGATGTTGCGGCACTGACAGAGCTCAGTCTAGCCACCTGAGCTCGAATCCACCTGACTCCCTAGGTCCAAGTTCTGCTGCCTAGCCTGAGCCTCCACCGGTGCAGCAACATCCACACTCGGCTAGCTTGAGCCAAGCTAGTGCGAACCTGTGTTCCTGGACTGGGATGCATGCTACACAAGATTATTGTTTAGGCAGTTGTGTCCATGATTTGCATACACAGGTACTGCAGTTATGCATACAGATTGGGTGCTTGCTTGCACAATAACATGTAGTTGGTCATTTATTTGCATAAATGCCTAATATGCATGTGCAGTCATAATAACTGCATGAACAAATTAGGTGCATGATTACACGTATCTTTGACTGCCATAAAGTATAATACATAACAGCTACAACTTTTACTGTTTAACTAGTTCAGAAATTAAGTCATTTAATATTTGTGTAGTTTTTATGTTATGATACTGGACAGGCCTTGACCAAAGTTCTCTTAAGGGCCTTAATGACACTGATTTACCTTGCATTGATCATGGGCACTAAGCATGCATTTTATAAAATGAGTCATGTATGAGCTATATTGTTCAGGTATGTTTCATCACAAAAGTCTACATTTTCCAAAAGTTCAAGTTGACTTGGTAAAATGTGCACCCTATATTTTTACCTACAAAATAGGTAAATGCATGTGCAGGCAATTATTTGTATGTGTACTTACTTATTTGCATGTAAAAATACAGATTGCACCCATATTTTCCCCTTTGCTGAAGTCAGCCTCTATCGTCTGAAAATTTGGTCCTAATTACTGAATTCAAAAGAAAGGTGGGTTCTGACATGGAAGAAGCCCATTCTTCAGATGATTGATCCTGAATTCATGGAAGTCAGTGACAAAGCTACTATTGACTTTAGTTTTGCAGGTATAGGCCCAAACTGAATATACCGTTTGCAAGTAGAGTTTAAGTAAACTGCTTAAATATTAAATTATAATTATCAAATGGCAAATCTTTGCAATAATATAAAATTTAATGTGAAAATAATATATTACAGCTGGCAACACCTGCTTTTGATGTAATTTACATATTTTAAACTTTATGTAGTGGGTTTTCATATTAGATTATTCAGCATTTCAGTAAAAGGAAATAAATCATAATACATTCACATACCACAAGCCTGAGGCTTTTAATAACAGAAGCCACCATTAACTTGAATATAAAAGAAAAACCATAGACCTGAAAATTAAACAAAATCACAGAGAATCATAATCAGTCAAAAATAGGCTACCAAGTAGGAGGATGAGGTCCTGATGAACTGAATCAGGAAACTATAATGCTAATAGTTTATGAATAATGAAGTGCTGAACATAGCATGTCCACTGCTTTGGGGAGAAAATAAGTCATCCACAAAATTAGCACAGCTGATTGTAATTTCCGTATGCTTAATATGTAACAGAAAAGTGTAACCATACATTTTTAGCTGGCTTATATCCCAAACACAGAGAACACACTGTGTACAAGCAGAAAGACCAAATACAAACCCATCCTGCACTAAAAAGAGGGAGCAAAACTGTTCAATTAAAGAAAAAGTAAATATAATACTAATCTTGGAAAAAATGTTAAAAGTTAATTGTAGCAGTTAGCATCCAGTAAGTCTTACCTTCGAGGCCTAGTTAACTTATGGAACAAATGTTAAGAGAAAAAAGGCCATTGACCACTTGGAAGATAATAAAACTGGAGGCATGGAATAACAGCTGGTAAACTGCGATGTTGGCACTTGCCCATTAGGAACACAACTGAGACCACTAACTCATTTCATACATGGCATCAAAAAGATGGCCTTCACTACATAAAAAAGTGAAATATTCCCGACCCCATTATTAGAATACTCAGTTTCTTGTGGTAGTCACAAATTTAGGATCTTTCTGGAGCCCTATGAATACTTACGTTTGGGGGTGTAGGCTGGTGGCACAGTCCAGCCAAGGCATCATGAATCTTCCTTTGGCCCAGGCTCCAAGGAAGGCCACAGCCTTGGTCTAGGGGAATAACCTTAGCAAATTACAAGTCTTTAGCCCCGGACCCAGGCGGGGCAGGCTTCTCTTGCAATCTGTAGCCTCCTGGCCCTCCCGTAGGGCAGGACTGGTAAGGAGTCTGGTGTCCCCGACCCTCAGATAGGGCAGGGCAGGTGAAGGCATCTGTCGTCCCCGGCCTTCCAACAGGTGGGGCAAGCAATGCAGCCTATAACCCCCACCTTCCAACAGGCAGGGCAAGCAATGCAGCCTATAGCCCCCACCTTCCAACAGGCAGGGCAAGCAATGCAGCCTATAGCCCCCACCTTCCAACAGGCAGGGCAAGCAATGCAGTCTATAGCCCCCACCTTCCAACAGGCAGGGCAAGCAATGCAGCCTATAGCCCCCACCTTCCAACAGGCAGGGCAAGCAATGCAGTCTATAGCCCCCACCTTCCAATAAGTGGGGCTAGCAAAGGAGTCTGGTGCCCCAGCCCTCAGGCAGGCAGGGCAGGCAAGCAGTTTACAGCCCTCGGCCCGCAAGCCAGGCAGGGCTTGTGAGGCAGTCAGTCGCCCCCGGCCCTCCGGCAGGCAGGGCAAGCGAAATAGTCTGGAGCCCCCAACCTTGCAGGCAGGCAGGGCTAGTAAAGCTCAGTATCCTTGGTTGGACCAGTTCCAAGAATCCCAGCACTCCCGGGGTGGTTAGGGAAGGGGGCCCACCCGACTCCGCGGCGTCCCAGCCCAGGGCCCTCTCAGTGCAAAGCAGTTTGCCACTGAGTCAGCGGGGATCCAGCAGCAACACGCTGACTGGTTTGGCCACTGCCTCAGCCACTCTAGTCGGCTGTCCCTGGACTACTTCCTCCCACCTAGTCCCCAGGTACCTGCATCCAGGTGTCTCCCTCCAGGTCGCTGGGGTAGACTGCGAGCGGGAGTCCCACCAGTCCCTCACCGCTGACTGGCACCAGGTCCGGGAACTCCTCTGGGTCATCAGTGGAGGGCAGCTCATCCAGGTCACAATGTCCCAGGGGGCTCTCTGGCACGCCAGGTTCAGTCCATTCTTGTGGGTCCCTGACATTGGGCAGCTCCTCTAGGTCAGGACCGGCCTCAGGGGGTTTCTCCCACCCAACGGTCTCTGGTAGCTGCTCCCAGCTGTGTTACAGTGTTGGCTACCGGTGTTTATCAGTGTAGATTGTGTGCATGTGTCCCCATGTAGGTGATGTCTTAGCTCTGCAGATAGCCGAGACAGCTCTCACGATCAAATGAATCGACATGACCACAGATTAACTGAGCAACAAAGGCACCCAAGCCTAGTTTATTGCGTGCAGCACAATGAGAAGTGACCTACAGAGTATCCATGGGTCAGCTTCCTATATGCAGAGTTACAATGGACAGGGCCCAACAGCGGGACTTTCTGTTATCCCCTAGATGGGACGACGTTTTTCCCAGTGACACCCACTTTTATACATTGTTACATACAATTTCATTCTGCCCCCTTCAACATAGTTAACTGCCACCCTCTTGACGTAGGCTAATACCACCCTTTACCTTTAATTGACTGATTTGGGCCAAGCAACTCAATTTATCACCTTTTAGTCATTTCTATTCATCAAAGTGCCATTGTAGGGAGCTAGTTCTTTTTGGTATCTTGGTGCTTTCTGCACCTGCTACATAATTTGCATTTTAGTAATATTTTAGCAATGTGTATACTTGCAGTATCAGCAGTTTCCTGTGCCAATTTCAGTTAACTTGGGTTTTTCCACTTACACTCCTGTTCACTTGGCTTTTTCCAGTTAGGCCTTAGCCTGTTTTAGAAGACTTATGCTCATTTCTCACTACACCAGCTACTATGGTCCAACAGTCCTATCCAGTCATTAGGGTCCGGCAGCCCTTTCCAGTCACTCAGGCATGGCAATCCAGGCAGGCTTTGGAGGCTCTGGTCGGCGGGGCGGTTGCTCCAAACAGCCACAGGGCCTTGGTCAGGCCTAGACACAGCCTCTGGGAAGGCATGTCTGCCTCCAGCAGCAACTTCCCCTTGACTGAGCTGCTAGGCTGGCCTTCTATACTGGCCCTTCCTGTCCTGGCTCCACCCCTTTTCTCCTGGGTTGTTTGGCCTGCAGGGCCTTGTTCTGTCTAGCAGGGGTGTCGCGACCCTTCCTCGGGCCCAAGCTCTGAGGAAGGCCACAGCGCTTTGCTACAGGGGGGCAGAGGAGAGGAATTGATGTGGGTCAAAGAAGTGCTGCTTCCTGTTCCCTTTGTGGGGGACAAGGAGGAAAGGAAATAGAAATGTCCCTGCTGACCCACACCATCCCTCCTGGAGGGTTGGGGATTAGAAATGCCACAGTTAGATGCATCCCTCCTCTCCTGCAGGAGGACACAGTTACCAAGGTGTTCCTGCACTGTCCTTCAGTAGGTAAAGATACTGCCAATAACACAGCAGCTTAAACCTGTCCCCAACTTGCAGGAGATGGAGATGCCACTATTCCTGCTGCAGGCATCTAGCTACCACAATGGCATCCTCACTAAACTCTCAATCCTGTAAGGCACTGAGAATCTTTAACTCCCACTGAAGTCAACAGAGGGTGAGGGTACTAAACACCTCGCATGATGAGTCTCAAGGGAGCAGGGCCTGCTGGTTATGAGGTGTTTCCATGGTCTGTTGCTAGGCTATATTCAGCCTTGCAGGTAGCTGGTCATGCTGTATGCTGTAGTCACATGAAAGCTGGGGGTGGAAAGGTGTTCCTCAACACATTACTGAGATTTAAGCTCTTTGGAGCAGGAACTGTCTTTTTATTCTGTGTTTATAGAGCAACTGCCACCATGGGGTCTAGGTCCATGACTGCAGATCCCAGACTCTACTGCAATACAAATAAATAATAATAATAATAGAAATGTAAGTCTGGAGGGGACCTTGAGAAGTAATCAAGTCCAGCTCCCTGTGCTGAGGCAGGACCAAATAAACCTAGGCCATTCCCGACAGGTATTTGTCCAACTTGTTCTTAGAAACCTCCAATGATGGGGATTCCACAACCTCCCTTGGAAACCTATTCCAGAATTTACTTGTCCTTAGAGTTAGAATTTTTTTTCAAAATAGCTAACCTAAATCTCCTTTGCTTCAGATTAAGTGAATTACTTCTTGTCCTACTTTTCAACTGACACAGAGAACAACCCTTTTTATAATAAATTTGAAGACTATTATCAGTCCCCCTCCACCCCACCTCCAGTCTTCTTTTCTCAGGACTAAACATGCGTTTTTTAACCTTTTTTAACCTTTCCTCAGAAGTCAGGCTTTTCAAGCCTTTTACCGTTTTTGTTGCTCTTCTGTGGACTCTCTCGAGTTTGTCCACATCTTTCCTAAAGTGTGGCACCCAGAATTGCACACAGTACTTCAGCTGAGGTCTCACCAGAGCTGAGCAGAGCAGGACAATTACTTCTCATGTCTTACATACAACACTTTTGTTATTACACTGCAGAATGATATTGGCCTTTTTATAATTGCATCACATTGTTGACTCATATTTAGTGTGTGATCCACCATTATCCCCAAATCCTTTTCAACAGTACTATTGCCTAGCCAGTTATTCCCCATTTTGTACTTGTGCATTTGATTTTTACTTCCTAAGTGAAGAATTTTGCATTTGTCTTTATTGGATTTCACCTTGTTGATTTCAGACCAATTCTCCAATTTGTCAAGATTGTTTTGAATTCTGATCATGACTTCCAAAGTGCTTGCAAAACCTCCCATCTTGGTGTCATCTGCAAATTTTATAAGCATACTCTCCACTCCTTTACTCGGATCATTAATGAAAATATTGAATAGTGCCAGACCCAGAAAAGACCCCTGCAAGACTCCATTAGATAACACCTTCCCGTTTGAGAGTGAACCATTAATAATTACTCTTTGAGTATAGTCTTTCAACGAGTTGTGCACCTATGTGATAGTAATTTAATCTAGACTACATGTCCCTAGTTTGCTTATGAGAATGTCAAGTGGGACTGTGTCAAAAGTCTAAATAAAATCAAGATACATCACATTTACTTTTTCTCCCCATCCCCTTGGCCAGTAACCCTATCAAAAAAGAAAAATAGGTTGGTTTGCCATGATTTGTTCTTGACAAATCCATGCTGACTACTCATTATAATCCTATTATCCTCTAAGTGCTTACAAATTGATAGTTTAATCATTTGTTCCAGTATTCTTCCAGAAATCAAAGTTAGACTGACAAGTCTATAATTCCCTGGGGTCTCTGTGTTCCCCTTTTTAAAGATAGGTAGTATATTTGCTCTTCTCCAGTCTTCTGGGACCTTATTGCCTTTTATCTCCCTTGCTAAGTGTAACTCGTTTTGTGCCTAATCATGATTCCCAGACCATCACCAGGAAAGATTTTTTTGTGTGTGTATGCTAAAAGGTGGTGGTGGTCTGTGATAGAAAGGTCAGATTAGATGATATGGTGGTTCCTTCTGGCTTTAAACTCTATGACACTCAGCAGTATCTAAGTTCCTCTTACCCGTAGTGACCAGAGCAAGATTTGGTCTATAAAATGTATTCAGTTTAACTTAACTGCAATTTTGGGTATGTCTACACAGCATTTTGGAGGAAGCAGGAGTGAGCTGCTCAGCCTAGGTTGACAGACTCAAGATAGTTAGTGGTCCTCACACTGGCACTCTAAAAATAGCTGCATAGACAGTACTTTGAAGTTGCAGCTCAGCCTCTGAAGCCTAGGGAGTGGGGTGGGCTTCAGAGCCTGAGCTGCAACTTCAAAGCGCTGTTTATGCAGCTATTTTTAGAGCACTAGCACAAGGCCTGCTAGCTCAAGTCCATTGGCCCAGAGTAGGAGGCTCACTCCTGCTCATTCCAAAAAGCTGCGTAGACAAAGTCTTTGCCGCCCGCGATAAGAAAGGAAACATGAGTAAACCAGTCTGTTCACTCCTGTATGTACCCAAACTCTTTGAAGCGGTTATTTTTAGAGGTAAATCCCTATAGCTGTGAAGTAGTGTCACCAGCTAATGAAAATGTAAATGTGGATTGACTAGAACAAACATAAAGGGGGGTATGTGGAAGAAAGGGGAGAGAAGGAGCAGATAGTTGCAGTATTGCAGACTGTGCTTTCTGATGTTTGTTACTATAGAAACTAAAGGAAATGGGAAGACATTGATGAAGGCAGCAAGATTACTCCATTAGCTTGCAGTGTAACTGATAATGGGATGCAAGAAATATATACATTTGTTTATGCAGCATCTTTATCAGGCAAACAAAGGAAATAAAAATCCCTTGAAATTAAACCTTTTCCTAGTGCCTTTAGTCCCCTAAAATTGTACTTTTTGTATTGATTATCAACCTCCATGCTAATTTCTGTCATTGCTATTAAGCTGCAAATATCATAAAGTTGTAGTTACTGCTCTGCTCAATGTCAGAAGCCATTTGTTATGCCTGTGTTTTTGTAACTAACTATAAAAGACTGCGTGAAGAAAAGGAAGCAAACACATAATGCAGCCCCCAAAGCTGTGACAATTCACCTATTTGTACTGCATGTGTGTGCAGAGGGAAGGAGACAGCACGAGGTTTCTGTGGCAGTGATTGGGAAGAGAAAGGGTGGAGGTTATACGTGTCCTTAAAGGGTCCAGTCCTTGATGTGTTTATTGCTTCTATGAGGTATTGAGTGCGCTTAGCATCACACAGATTCAAAGCTAATTCTTTGTATTTTTCATTTTGGAAGGAACATTAAACATATATAAAACTCTGAGCCAACAGGAACTGGAAGTTGTTTCTCAACCCTTTTAGAATCCCCAGTTAATCTTTTCTGCCCAGTGAATTTCTGACAACAGCAATTCAATAGAATTTGGCATTTATGTAGCACTTTACATCTTCAGAGTGCAGTACGAACCTTCTTTTTATTTTGTGCTCCATTGGTTTTTTTTTGTTTTTTGGATCACTGCTTACACTTTGTCGGTCCACCATTACTTCTCTCTTGCCATTGGTTTTCCTCATCTGCATCATCCACAAATCTCTTTCACTTCCACAGTCCATGTTCTACTCCTCTTCCGCTGATGGCAAATGAGTTTCTGGACATATATCCTGTATTGCTTGCACAAATGTTTCTGCTGCACTTCTCTTAACTTCTTCAGCTGTGCACGTCACTGCTTTTAGTCTGATTCTTTGATCTGATCACTGGTCCCCTAAAGGGCAGTTCAGAAGCTGGAATGCAGAAGTCCTATTGGCCCAGGACTGGCAGGCTTGAAGTGGGTGAATTTCTGGCATAGGGCTGAAAGATCATTAGCAATAGTCCCTGGCAGAGAAGCATACAAACCAGTCTCATCCCTCCTTATAAGCAGCATCAGCTGCAGCCCTTTGGTAACTTGCCACACACACAAAAAAAGAGAAGTGCTTGCGCCGATAGTCACCTTGTGCCAGTAAGAACTATAATGTATCATTTGCCATTCCTGACACACGCCACAGTGAGAGGGACTTTCCCCAGTTAGACTAAGTACATGCTCACTCCCTTCCCATTTTGTTGCCACAGACCTGACAGACCATGAACAGGAAGTTGCCACAGTCTGACACCAGATTTCCAGATCCCCCATGGATGGGGATTTGAGATCAGAAATTTCATTCTCCTCCTGGTTAGGCTGCCTTAAGCTATCTTGTTATTTTAAAGGCACCAGGTACCTGCCTTTCACACACCCCATCTTTGTCACATGAAGGAAAGTGATGGGGAGTTTGGCTGTCAGAGGCTATCATAAAGTTTGGCCTTTTGTAGGCATTGGGAGCTCATCCCCAACCCCATCCCAACCAGAGTCTTTTTAAAAGAAAGTAAGAATAACCCTTGATTGTCACAATACAGTTAGTTAGAATAATTGGGTAAATGCTATTGAAACTCCTACTACGGCAATTTCCTGAAGTTCCATAGAGCCCAAGAAGGAAGAAAAAAATAGTGCATCTTTCTAGGGCTGGGACAGAACAAGTTAAGTCAAGTCTGCACTAGGAGCGCTAAGGCGGTAATGCTAAGCCAGCTGTCCTTACTCAGGAAAAAAATTGTTTGCTCTTAAGTGAAGTGAATGGGAGTTTTACCTAAGTAAAGACTTGCAAATCAGGCCCTATGTTCTACTTTATAAGGTCACATTGCAATTACATTCTGAGTTAAGAAGTCGTATATGTTTGAAATTCCTGATCTTTATTAGTAGAATTTATTTCTGCATTAAACTTTTGTTTTATTGACAATGTTTTTATCATCTGCAGCACCAGAAATTCTACGCGGATGTGCCTATGGCCCAGAGGTGGACATGTGGTCTTTGGGAATAATCACCTACATCCTGTAAGTTCAGACAGTAATATCGAGTAAAATATAAAATATGATCTTAACTTTGCTAATGGAAAGTGAAAATATCCTTAATTTGTTTTATATGGGTTATATTTTAATGGTATTTAAATGATTTAAAGGTTGAAGGAGCACCGAAAAAGATTCAAGCAATATATTTGTCATATATAGCATAACACCTCTTGTCTAAATAACTGCAAATACTTATTAAAAATTAAAAATTTTTAAAAATCATTTATTTTTGTCATTTATTAGGTTTATTTTTTGCATTTCACTAAGCACGGACAACAAAATTAGATGGGCCTATTTATAATCATGTATGTGTTGTATTTCTAGTACAGTGCTGTGTTTGAAAGAGCTCATGGGCAATGTTTCCATTTCAGAAAATATTTTAACAATTTGATTCATTATTAATATCAGGTTTTTAATAAAAACCTTACATTCCCCCCCTCCTCCCAATAAAAGCTTAACTTTGTTCTTAGGCTGCCTAAGTATCCCTTTTAAGATACTTATAGAGGATAAACAAATTACTCAAAATGATATCTGGACACATTGAATATTGGGTGATTCTTTTTAAATCTGTATTAAATACAGTAAATAAAGCTTTTCTTTGTCTTTCATTTCAGTTTTGCCTCTTTGGATTATAAGTGCCTAAGGACAGAGACCATGTAAAATAGTGTTTTTAATATAGAAATAAATATTAATAAAGCACCCATGAGCTCTAGAAAAGATGTACATTGCAAATATCATAGGCCGCCATAGGGTATTTGCTACCGATAAATACTTAAGGCTATACTGTTATCCCACAAAGATTTTTGGATATAATTTAGTCATTATGAGCTTTGTACATGCTTAGGGGAGCTTTGCCCCACTCTTCTGCTGCACAGATGCCCTCAAGCTGGTTTAGCTGGCCCGCAGGAATCATCCCTATGCTCTGGCAAGTGGCGGTTGCCGTAATGTCTTTGCAACTGGTGTAAGTCAGAGCAGCCCTGCTCAGAGCTCCACAGGAACGAGGACGGACAAAGTGGAGAGCTCCTCAGATGCAGCAGAGGATCTGGCACATTATATGTCTTTCCTTTTAGAGGACAGTGCCCTGAAAAATCTTAGATATTATATAGTGAAGAGTGTGCCATAAAAACCTGGACAGAAAAGAATAAAATCGAATTGTGCTCTGATGTAAATTAAGAATAGAAGCTATTGGCTTTTCAAAATAGGCGGACAGAATGGGCCAAAAAGGAATCAAAGCACGTAATGGTAATTGAGCTGCCTTCGAGCAGCAAGGAACACAGCTGCATTAGGGTTTCTGGGGACTTCCGCCTCCAACATTTTTGGTGCCATGGTTCAAATGCCATTGCTGCTGATTTACATCCAGCTTCTCATCTGGAAGTCTGCAGTGCTGTTCAGCAGAAAAGAAATGGTGAGCTGTTGGGCACAAAGAGTGGGGAGAGGCATGGCCTGCTCACCCAAAAGCAAAAGAAGTTTGTCTGCTGTGTTTCTGGATTTAAATGATCCATAATACGAATCAAAATATTCAATGTTTCACTTCACAATTTAAACTCAAAATTGTTGTGTGGCCAGGGATATAGCTGACAAAGGATTGTAAGATCCAAAGTGTCCCAAATTGTTCTAGGCAACAAGTTGTTTTCAGTGTTATGCACTGTTTACATAACTGTCTTTGCCAATTTAGGCCCAAATATTCAAACAGTCTAAAGTCAGGCACCTAACGCTGTAGCTTGGTATCTCAATAAGAGGGGCCTGCTTTTCAGTGGTGAGTATTGCAGTTGTTTTATTTTGTGTAAATGGAACACTTCTGAAGTAGGCTTTTAACAGTTGAAGGTCATTGTGAATGCCGTACATCTGTTGTTCTGACCATTCTCCTTATGGGAGAATGAGTAACTTCCATTCAGTCCTGTGGCAACATTGATGCCAGGCTGATTTGTGTTCTCTTGCTGTGTAGCATGTTTGCAAAATGATTTCAGAGGGTATATTCTGGAAAGGGGAAAAAACAGGATGGATGGATGGATGCTGACAAATTATTTTAATACAGAATATTCAGAAATGTAATGTTCAAAACCATGATTTGAGGATTTCATGAACTCAGCCAGAGGTTCTGGTCTATTTCAGGAGTGGGTGGGTGAGGTTCTATGGCCTGTAACATGCAGGAGGTCAGATTAGATGGTCATGATGGTCCCTTTGACTTTAAAGTCTATGAGTCTTTGAGACTATGAGTCTTCATAAAGCATAAATAAGAAAAGGGATTTGCTTTCATTTTCCTGTAAAATAATGCAATCCTCTTAACATAAGAAATTAGAGTATGATTGATGGACTGCATGGGAAAGAATGAAAAACTCTTAAAGGAGATTTGCTACACAAAAGCCATGAGTTATTAGTGTAAACCTCAGGTCTGTTGTTTGTATATTGAAGAGGAACACTGGCAGTTGTGTATTTTGGGACTGATTTTCTGGATTCCTATGATCTTTTTGTTGTCCGTTATTCTTTTATTACAAAATTTGTTTCCTCGTCTCAAGACCTGCCACAGATCTACCCTGGAGTACATCTCAGACCTTGTATTTTATATCCAGCTTTACCCTTTCCTCTCTAATGCAAGTTATACTGGGGCAGATTCTTAGTTATTGTAAATTAGCTCCATTGAAGTTAATGGACAATTTACACCAGCAGAAGATCTGCCTTGTTTCCTTCTATAAAGACATAGCCAGAAATCCTATCCCACATTAGAGAGGCACGTGGTAGTTAGCAAATATGAAGGCCTGTCTATAGTCAGTGTCGCACTGGTTTAAATAAAATTGTGATTATTTTTTCTTACCAATTTAGTTTAATCAGTACAAAACACAGTATGGATGTTCTTAATCCAATTTAAATCTGGTTTATATTGATCTATCTTAATCTAGTAAGGAATCGATTTAAGGTAAATCAGTATAAATCTGGTTTAAGTCAAGATGAGTGTCCACACTGTGTTTTGCACCAATTTAATTCAATCATTTTCAGATCACAACTTTATGTAAACTGGTCTAACTTTGAATATAGGAGAAAGACCTTGGGCATAGATGAAGCACTTGCATCTTTGAAGTAGAAGCATAGACATGAGCAGCAGTAATAATAGGTAGGAGAGTCACCTATTCTATAAAACTCTCTTTCAGTTCACATAAGAATAAAAAACATATGGTGTTAATGAGTCATTGTGAAAAATATTTGTAGCAGTAGATAGAGAATAGTTTATTATAACCTAGAACTGGAGCAGACAGAGTAAGTGCACGTATCATATATAAGCATCCACAACAAAGCCAGGTAGCTTTGGAATGTTACAATCGATTTCTGGAGCAGGTTACAGATCCAGTCAATGTGCAATTATATTTTTTCCTGATTATCTCTATGACGCTGCGAAATCTAACCTTTGACGCAGTGATACTCTGTTATAGCTGTGTCATTCCGAATGCATTACCTCTGCCCAATTCTAGATGGAGCTAAATTTTTAAAAGATTTAGGTTTGATTTGGACAAACCTTGTTTTTCTTGTCAAACTGGAAGCGGTTATTATATTTCATCTTTAATTATGCAGGTTACAAGAACTTCAGTTGGTCTTGCTGAAATGAATTCCTTAGTCCACTGAGAACTAGAGGATGTTTTCCCCACTGTTTGCATTTGAGATTTCATTTGATACTCAGAAAAGGAAGTGCTCTCCTGCATTATGCATGACTTAGCTCATATGGTGGCTCAGTGAGCTAGTTGATACATGCAACTACACTATAGCAATTAGGGGTAATTTTCACCCCCAATTTAATCATTGTGTCCACAGTTATGAGCAGCAAGATGTCAGATCTCCAACAAATAGGAGTGCACACGATGTTACTACTTGGTGCATTTTGTGCAAGGACAGGGAAGAACCAGAAGGTGGGACACTGCTGAGCCAGTGTGCTCTGAGCTGGTCCTTCCTGCTGGATCAGTGCCAGGGGTTGTTTCCTGAAATGTGTTTAAAGCACTGGTAGTGGGCGAAAGGGGGAAATAAGAGGGATCTTGGACAGAGGCTAGATTCTGAAAGGTTCTGAGTGTGCTGACTCCCTCTGAAGTCAGTGGGAATTGAGGTTGCTCTGCACCTTACCGGGTGGGGCCCTCACTGATGATAGTAACATTTTCTGTTATTGTTTTATGCCTTAGTATTTCAATTCCAGTTAACATCACGGATGGTTTGCTATACGTGTTCAAGTAATTTAAGATGAGGGAGAAGCAGCAAGGCAGAAAATGAGAGAAATATAGAGGAGGTGGCAGAACAGTGATGAGCCACAATATCCAGAGGAATTGGAATTTGAACTAGTTGGTGTCACTGAAACCTGGTGGGAAGATTTGCACGTTTGGAATGTTAAAATTACTGGCTAACCTATCTCGGAAGGATCAAGTGGTCAAAAGGGTAGGAGAAGTGACACTGTCAAAAACAACATTGCCTGTTTCCAAGTCATTAACAGCTCAGAAGAAAATGATCTTGAACGCTTATGGATCAGTGTCCTAACAGATAAAGCACAAGATGAGGTACCTGCTGATATCTGGTACAGACCACCATGGACCTGCTTCTTAAGCATCCAGGTGTTATGTATAGGAAAACGAGCTGTGGGACTTCAATCTGAGTGACATGCTGGAGGTCTTATGGTGCCAGTAATAAGCTGTCTGAATATTATAGATGGCAGTTTATTAACTCAAAAAGTGTTCCATCCAACATAGAATTCTCATATGTGAGACTTCATTTTAACAGATAAAGAAATCACAGAACTAAAAATTAGTCGTAGCTTAGGTACAAATGATCATGACTGATCTCATTTATGTTCAGACAAAATAAAGCCCAAACCAGTAATATATATACATTGTGCTTTAAAAGGGCCAATTTCACAAAGCTGAAAACAACCATGAGCCAAATCAATTGGGAGAAAGAATTTTAAAAGAAAATTGTGAATGATCATTTAGAACTGCTTAAGAACATTTTATTCAATGCCGAGACCGTCACAGTTGAGAAAAAAGCCCACACTGGTTCAAAAAAAAGACAACAGAGCAACCTGGCTTAGAAGGGAAATGACTATATGTATGAAATGGAAGAAGGGAAAAGCTGATAATAATGAATATAAATCAGAAGCTGGTTTAATAGTAATTGTAGTTAATTGATAGGAAAGCAAAAGGAGACACAGATGACTCTATGGCCAGCAGCATTAGATACAATAAGGAGATTTTAAAGTATTCTTAGGAACAAATAGAATCCTAACAATGATATTAGCTTATTATTAGATAGAAATGGTCAAATTATTAATAATAATGCAAAAAAAGGTAGAAGTGTTCAATAACTTTTTCAGCTCTGTGTTTGGGGGAAAAAGCCAGATGAAGTCATATCATATAATGATGAAATACTTTCAGTTTAACACACCAGTTTGATTTAAAACTAGAATGGTACAAAATCAAGATGTAACAGATTTAATGGATTAAAAATTGGCTAGTTCATCCGTCTCAACATGTACATGTAAACTGGGAATCATCATGAGGTGGGGTGCCACACAGACTTGTTCTTTGCTCTGCCCCATTTAAAATTTTTATCAATGACCTGGAAGAAAACACAAAATCACTACTGATAAAGTTTGCGGATGACACAACCTCCTTCAAGCTGATGTGAAATTATCCTATGATCACAGAACCATAACCAGCTCCCTGACATTCCCTGTGCATTCCCCATACTGTACCTGTAGAGACTAGCACAGCAGAGTACCTAAGCAATAAACCTTCAATGTGTCAATAGGCACTTGGTTGCTATTATTTTTTATTTACGCTCTAGTTGTGCCCATGATATGCTAAGAAGAAAAGCCATATACAAAAGTTGGGAACTAAGATTTAGTTAAAACATGTACATTTTATATGCATTAAATGTATTGTTTATTTTATAAATAAGTATCAGCTGCCTCTGATTGCCCATCAGACTTGCTTTTACTAGTTACCTAATTTCTGCTGTGTATCTTGGTAGAACTTGCTAAGGTATTGGCCTTACAGATCAGTTTAGGGAGAACATTCCATGGGAAAGGGGCATCATGGAAACACACACAAAGATGATGGTGGGGGAAGCAGACAGATGGGGGTGAAGAAGTCAAGAGGACAGCAGGCAGCTCCCACCTGCTTAAATACAGCACTCAAAAATTCTGTATAGTTTAATGCTATAGTCTGATCTAGCTCTGCCAGCCCTGAGCATGAACAACATTCTAAGAATATTCTTAGATCGGTGCCTTTGTGCTAGCTGCATAACACGATGCAGCCACTCCACCCACAGGCAAGCAGCTATTCCTGTAGAACAATAGTTCCTTCAGTTTTAATTCATCTCTCTCATTTTAAAAAGCAGGACAGCATGCAAATTATTTGGTTTTCAAAACTGAGATAACTGATATTGGAGTTCAGTGTTGTATTTCACTAGTAACATTGCTCTTCATTTTCTTCACAGTTCATTGTTTTCTTATAATCTTTCTATTACCTATCGTATTTACCTACAACATGAGAGCAGAAATGCTAATCCTCTGTAGCATCAGAACATTTATGGATTATATGGGAGATCACTGTAAAGTGCTAAGCACGATTACAGTGTGACACAAACCAGAGGTAGTGTATTGTGTCACTGTCACTCATTTCTGTATGTTTGCTTTCCGCTTGGAATATTGTTGAATGTATCTCATTGGTAAATGGGATCATCATTCAGATAAATTAGTGGAATGGGATGTACATATCAGATATCAGTCCAGCTGTTGTTTACAGTAATGGAGAGTTCTGCAATTGACTTCAGGAGAAGGATTGTAACCAGTGGACCAAATTCAGAGATATATAAATTACATATTGTTAAATAGGTGAAAGTTTATGTATAAGGGAGTTTAGAGAGCATGTTTATGTTTACAGCATGAAGTGGCAGGAAAGTGTACATTTCTCTGAGTTTAAACTCACTTAGATTTACCACCGAATTTGGCTAAGGAAGCCATGAAATAATTAACTTTCAATCTCCCCAGTATGTGTGGGTTTTTTTGTGTTGGTTAGGTTTTTTGTGTTGGTTTCTTTGTTTGTTTGTTTTTTCTCTATTTTGTATTTTAATATAACCTTAATTCAACCCCCTTGTACATGTGCATTGTGATACAGTCTGAAATTCCTTGCTTACATACTATCTTTTATTTACTGCACAGTGTTCAAACCCTGTTCTGAAAACAGAATTATTAATTTCCTCATGGGGTTTTCTGTGTTGCTCATCACTGTAGTATCTGAGTGCTTCCCAAATATTAATGAATTTATCTTCATAACACACCTATGAGGTCAGGGGATGGTGTTATCCCCATTTTATAGGTGGGGAACTGAGACAGAGATTAAGAACAAAAGTATCCTCTAATTTTGGATGCCCATTTTGACTTTTCAGATTATTTCTAGCATGTTCGTACAGCACTATATATGTTCAAAGCACAGCTCCCTTTGATTTCAGTTGCAGCTCTGAGCACTCAGCTCTTCTGCAGATCAGACCCTAGGGTATCTCATCAGACTCCAGAAATTGAGGTGCCTATAATTAATGATCTGTAAAAATTTTGGGTTAAGTACTTGTCCAGAAACACACAGGAACTCTGGCAGAGGCAGCAATAGAATCCGTTTCTCCAGGGTAGCATTCAACTGCATTAACTTTGAGAACCATCCTTTCTCTTCCTGTAGTCCCCACCCTCATTCTCTACACACCTTCCAACACCTGCAACAAATGAGGCAGTGGTCCTACTGACAACAGCCTCCATCACTACACAGCCTTGATTCATCCCTAGAGTAGGTCCAGCCTGTGCAATGAATGAGGCAAATTCCATGGAAAAAATGATGTGATCATGTAATTAGACTGCATCATAATGCATACTCTAAGGAGCCCAAATGAAGGTTGCACAGGTCAACCTTAATTGTGGTACTTCCTAATTTTTGAGTGCTTGACTGCAATCTTAATAATGTTTCGAGCATTTTTAATGTAGTTCCTTAAGTTTTTAAAAAAGCAAACAGAAAATACAGAAATTCATTCATAGCATTCTATTGACACCCACGTGAATCACCATCAGAGTTGGCACCCGTAGCTCCACTGCACAGGCTTCTGCCACTTGAGCTAATGGAGTAACTGGTAGCAGTAGTAGGTTGTAATTCTCTGTGTGGACATTGCCAGAGGGAGATATTTGCTGACACAGAGGAATGATACACTTGGGGATCTTGGGCTCCATTTTAGGCTTTATAGGATATTGTGCTGTAGTGGTGCTAGACTCTTCTGTCTGTCTCCCTCCCCACTCCCTCCAAATGCGACTCCTTCTGCCTCATATGCTCCAAACTGACCCTGTCTCGTTCTGTGTCTTCCCCAGCCCTGTTCCTCATCCCCATCCCATTCTCTTCACCTGCCCACTCCAGATCACCATTCCTCAGGCTTCTCCTTGCACTCCCAGTCTCCTCCAGCAAGTCATAGTCTCACCTTCCAGATTCCCAGTACCAATCTCTTGCCCAGCTAATCCCAGTCTTCCCACACTCCAACTCCCAGTGCCAGCTTCTGTCCTTCCTCCCCGCAAGGCCATGTCCCAGCTTACTACCTTCCACAAGATTCAGTTCTTGTCCCCTCTGAAGTCCTTCACATTGCCTGGGCCCATCAGGTTGTTATTGAGATCACAGGAGAGACAGTCTCCCTGCTTTCAGTTCAGAGGCCTGGACCTAGACCCGGCACAGCCCCCGACAACTTTCAAGTCTCTGCTCCAAAGCAATGGAGTGCCAGAACATCTCAAAGACAAGATCACCAGCATTTTTAACATAGACGAAACAACATATTTTCCTAGCATCATTCTCAGAAACAACTGAACTGTTCTGCCTGAAATTTTCCCAAAAACTCCAGCCTGAGACAGATACCCAGCACGGACTATTTCAGCTCAAACCGTTGAAGTATGGCAAAATTATAAGCAACTGAAAACAGCATCTTATAATGGAAAGCAGTGCGCGACTTTAATAATAGGTGGTACTATCAGCCCTTCCTATAATATATATACATATAAGGACACTTAAAGTGACATGCATAAAGGTCCAAATAATGGTTTGTTTGGTTTTTTTTTTAATTAAAAGTAGTTCTGCTTTCACATGCAGGGTGGGAAGAGAGACGTAGTCACAAAGGGACTTTGTTCCTTGGAGCTTGAAATCACTTATAGTTTTTATAAACCTTGCTTTCTTTTCCCCTTAGACTTTGTGGATTTGAACCATTCTATGATGAAAGGGGAGACCAGTACATGTTTAAAAGAATTTTGAACTGTGAATATGACTTTGTATCCCCCTGGTGGGATGATGTGTCTTTAAATGCCAAGGATTTGGTAAGTACAGCAAGAACAGTAAGTGTAGCATTTTCTCTGATGCATATGTATCATTGCTTCCCCCTGGCAAACAGTATTTTTGTGGAGTTTTTTCCCCTCATATAGCGTCATCTCAGTTTGATTCCTAGCTATTTGGTTTGACTGCAAATCAAGAATAATTGATTAAAACAAAATAACCACCATAGATTCCAAGGACCTGAATTTTTCAGAGATGCTGAGTACCTCTAGCCCCCTGCTGACATCAACAAGAGAGCGCTCTGGCTTTTAAGCACTCCTGTAAATTAGGCTGTAGAAATTCAGAAATTATTGCTGCATATGTATTTTTTTTTTACTTCTATTAAATTACAATAAAAAGCCTACATACTAGATCAGGTGTTCCCAACCTATGGCCCACCGGAGCTTTCAAAGTGGCCCACCACTTCCTTCCTGCAGGCTGCAAAAGGGAGCTGCTGTCTAAGGAGCCAGGCTGTATGTGTTGCCACGGGGCTAAAAGGCCGCTGGGGTTCTTGCTGGAGCCAGAGGGATAAGAGCATCAATCTCTCATCCCCCTGGCAACAGAAGGGAGTCACTGCCTAGGGACCCAGATGGAGCGCACGGGGCTACAGGATACGTGCGGTTTCCTTGCTGCAGCCAGGGGCCAGGAGATCAGTGAAGAGGGAGACAGCCTCCTCGCTGAACTCCTTCTGTCTGGCTGTAATGGGAGGGGTCACAGGGAGGGCTGCTGGTGGAGACTGGTGGCCCTTCAGGGTTGTAACAATGGTATCTGTGGTCCTTGAGCTAAAAAGGTTGTGAACCACTGAATTAGATCATACATTACTTGTTCAGGATCAGGTTAATATTCAAACAACTGGCTAAAGATTCTAATGTCTCACTTTCTTTGTAGGTGTCATTTCTTTGAGTAGCATTTTTTCCTTCATTTTTTTTCTTCTCCATGGAGTTTCAACCTCAAAAGGGCCATAAAAATTAGCCCTCATAGTTTGTATAGTTTCAGGTGTTAACTTTTTTCCTTATAAAGTTTAAATAACAAAGGTCCCAGCTGTTGATGACTATAAGATTCTGATGAGGCAGAGTCATTGCCCTTAAACATGACCCTTTAGTAAAACACTAGGGCAGGTGCATTATATCCTTTGATTACTGGATAAAGTAAATTGGATCCAAGAGATACTGATCTACAAAGATGAGCATGGCCAATTTCTATTTTTACCCAATGATACGTACACAATTTAGTTATTTCATTAAAATTACAGTGACAAATGTTCAGTTCCATACTGCTGATACAAACTGTTCCATAAAACACTACATTAATGAATGGTTGTAAAGTGCTTCAGGATGCTTCAGATGAAAGGCACTATAGAGGTTCAAAGCTTTGTTGTTGGTGTTATATTAGATTTAGAGTATTTCTAAGATGAAGAAAATGTCATTTACATCTCTGGTAGACAAAGGTCAGCTAAACAATAACTCAGAGTGGAGTTAAATGGACGGGCTTTGTGTGCATATGGCATTTATGGAAGTTGTTACAGAGCAGTTTGCTATAATGGAGCTCATATTTGCTCATGTTTTCAGTTTCGAATGCCTGGAAGTAAAGCCTCAACCAGAAAGTGAGTCATTTTGTGGCTTTGAAGCCACAACCCATGCTGCAGGGAGGGATGAGGAGCTGGGCTGCAATTGGAGCCACAGAAAGGCATTCTGACTGATTTATCCAGATTTCCACCTTAGACTCACAGGGAACACACATGACAGTGATGCTCTGACTTGCTCTCAGCATGGGCACTCTTTTCCCTCAGAGTACCTGTAGGGGAATTGCAGCAGGTTGGGATAAACAGAATCCCCTCCCGCCCTTAGGTCATAGAGCAGTAGCAGAGCTACTCCACAAAGACAGTGCACCTTGCTCATGGAGGATATTGAGCCAGGAGATGTGTACTTGTAGATCCACTGGCTACTGTCCTTCCCTTCCTCTGTCCCACGTCCACTCTTTCTTTACAATACCTCTCTGCCCTGCTATGGCTGAAGACCTGTGAGCACACACCCATTGGCTCAGCTCCCTCAGCACTCTAAGGCTGCATCTGTAGTGGCATTTTTCACAGTCTCCTGCCATTGCATTAACGCAAGTGCAGCTCCACGCTTTGGAGCAATGGGGATAAAGTTGTGTCATCTGGTCCTGCTCACAGCAGGTCTAGAAGACACAGTGGTTAAAATACCTGAGCCCTGTCTACGATAGCACTTCTTCCATTGCTATTACCTCTTATCTGCTATTGTGGATAAAGCCCAAATAAGCAGAATTACACTGCTCTGCTGCTTACCTATGCCTCCCGAGGATGATAGGAAGTGCCATCTCTGGCAGCATCTGGTCCTACGTTATTTTCTATTCAGTTCCTTTGTACATTCTAAAACATGGTTTACTTTTTTGTGCATTGAGCAGCTGTTGTCACTGCGCTGTGACCAATGGCACCCAGCCAGTTTTCCTAGTACAGCTTGTACATTTGTAAAGGACGTTCTGTAGGATGTAAAGGAAGAATACACTGATTTTCACAAAATCCTCACTTGTGCACACTTTCGGTGCACATTTGCATGCATGCATTAAATATATATGTCCAAAAATTTGTAATTGAGGGCATGTGCCTAACTGTGAAAACATGGCCCTTTCTGTGGGCTATTAAGTAGTTTGGTTTCTGTTTTTAAAAACTTACCAGTCACCTTAAAACCTTTAAAAAACCCAAAGTTTAAAAAAAACCAAAAAACACATTTGATAGCTAATGAAGTGTTACTGAAATGAGGACCCTGATTCTGCTGAGATAAGAGTCTGAATACAGTAGCGTAGGTGAGTGATTCAGGAATACACAAGAGTTTGAGGTATGTGTCATTTAAGGCTATCAAATACAATTTTAAAAAAGTATCTAATAAAAATAAGTGAAGCCTGAAGTGAAAGTTGGGAAACTAGATATTGTCATGTTGAAAGGTGCTAATAGACTCGCCTGTGGGCAGCTTCGATCCAAAGACCAACACAGAGCTAGCGAATGGTAATGCGTGTGCCAAGCACTTTTCAGACTCTGTGGAAAAAACAGTGGATTTGGTGTTCCTGAATGTCAAAAGACTTCTAATAGTGACACCCACCATGACACCATTCACACAGCACACCTTAGTTATCACTGGCTTACCTTCATCAATAGCCGCGGTATTCCGCTCATAGGTTTGAACCCAAATATGCAAGAGTTAAATACCTTTCAACCACTGTGTAATTTAATCCCTACTGCTGTTCACGCTAAATAGCATTAAAGCTTGTTAGGTGTACTGATACTCTGTCTCATGCAGCCTTGCAGTCAGTAGTAGGGTTGACCTAAGTTAGCAAATCAACATCATGCTTTTGCTCTGAACACTTTCACTCATTCAAATACAATGTTTCTTATGGCCATGTTAGGGTTGTACTTTACAATACATTTGCAAAAGTACTTAGGAGTACATGAAGGATTATTTTTTTCTTTGGTAAAATGCTGTAAACTACAGTAAAAGCAATACAAGGAAATTGGTATATGGAGGTTCAAAAATTAAAGTAAATGTGTTTTATTTTGCCTTTGTCTTTCTCTCTTTTATATTTAAGCCCATTTAACATTAACCATTTAACATATTGCAACTAGCCATTATATTCTCCCAAGCGGCTTTGACAAATACATACATCTATCATAGCTGTAATGAAAATGCACTAGTTCACACATCATAGTGTTCAGCAGCAATAGATTTTTCAGAATTTTTTTTCCAGTAGCACAATTAAATATTCTTATCTGTGTCTTTGAGCAAGACACTTAGTATTATCTCCATTTTGAAGGTAAGTAGTAACAACCTACATTTCAGGGTTGAGTCTGCTAGTTCTGGACTCCATTTGGTCTGACTAGCAGCACAAATGGCAGTCTGTTTCTTGAAGAGTCTTTCAACTGAGCAGCTTCACAAAACCAAGAACAGACCCCATAATGTAGGTCTGGCTAAATATCATTGGGGCAGAAAGTTGACTCTCTTTTCTTGATGATATAGGTTAAAAAGTTGATTGTGTTTGACGCTAAGAAGCGCCTCACGACCTTTCAAGCTTTACAGCACCCCTGGGTCACAGGAAAGGCAGCCAATTTTGCACATATGGACAATGCACAAAAGAAACTTCAAGAATTCAATGCTCGGCGTAAACTTAAGGTAAGTCTCTGCCCTTAACTTGAAAATCATACAGCAGCATTGACTATTTAAAAAGACTAACAAAACGATCAAGAAAATCTTTTACTTCAGGTATAAAAATCTATTCCCCTGTCCTTTTCTATAATGACTGATGAAGATGAAAAAGCTAAAGATGATCTATTCACTTTGTGCAACTGGACAAGTGGAAATGCACAGGGATGACTGAAAGCACCATAGAGAAAAAACTGCTTAGAGTAGGAATGTTTGTAGTGTTGTTGTAGCCATGTTGGTCCCAGGATATTAGAGACAAGAGGTAGATGAGGTAATATCTTTCATTGGACCAGCTTTTGTTGGTGAGAGATACAAGCTTCTGAGCTGAAAGGAGAGCTCTGTGCAAGCTCAAAAGCTTGTCTCTCTCACCAACTGAAGTTGGTCCAACCCACCTTGACTCTCAAATAAGAATGGCTTTTGAAAAATCTTTCCTCCTTTTATGTTTAGTACTGCATGCTACATCCCGAGTGTGCTGATTGGAAGGGACCCAAGTCAGAGCAGGTGATTCATTTGTTTCCTCATGGAATCTGACATCTACAAACATGGAGGATGCTTAATCTACTTGGTTAAAATTTTACTTTATTAGCATAGCCAAAAATATACCCCTGAAATGCACATGCATGTCCCATGGATATCAATGAAAATGTGAGATGTATTGAGAGCATTCTACTTTATTACCCGGAGGGGCAAGTTTTCAAAACTAAAGTGCCTGTGTTGTGCATAGCATATATGCATATTCACGACTAAATATGCAGATCCCTGTTATTACAGGTATCTTCACAAGTATTGGGGCTCTTTTGTACCCTCTCCATTGTTAGCATGAAAATCATAGCCACCTTACTCCATTATACCAGCGGGGCAGATGTGTCTTCCATGGAATTGGATCAGAGCAGTAATCACACCTTTGCTGGAATAGTTTGCACGCATGACTTAGGCGCTAGCAAAGTATTTCAAAGTCACATATGGCAGTTAGGCACCTAACTGACATGAGTATGAAATTTCTCCCCCTTGTTCTACTAATTTTCATCTTTAGTATCTGCTTTGGAAGAGGTTTCATAGAGTATTTGTGCACAATGCTTATGAATGACAGCTATTGTGGAACCATAGTTTAGAGATGTCTTCAGCATCATGGGCAGGTGGGATTAACAACAAACTAGCCTCTGGACTGGGAACTACCTAGTCCATGCACAAGCAGATTCACAAGTAAGAAATTACCCTTAAATTTCACTTGTTCTCATTTTTCAGTACTATTAGGGAATGTGATAGAGAAGGTCTAGTTGGCAAAAGGAGGACCGAACTGTTGTGAAGTGTTTCCAAAGATCTTGGGAAGCTCCAGACATAATTCACAGTGACACTTAGCTTGTTCTGCACAAGCTTACATATGTCCATTTAAATTTTTTTCCCCCAGGAAGATTTCCATAGCCTTAAAGCTAGATTTATAGTGCGCTTGTCCTGAAGAGTACAAAATTAACTCATCCTGAGTCATCTACTACATTTACTGTTCAAAGAGTCACTGGGAAAAGTTTGTCTGTTTTGCAAATTTCATTGTGGATTCTCTTTGTATTCCTGCACCACTGATCTATTTTGAGACCTTAAACTAGATATATTTAAAGGAAAACCAAGATTTCAGATTATTTAGAATGATTTTTTTTAATAAATTATTTTTTTAAATGTTTTTACATCAAAAAAAGAATTACCAAATAGCTAATAACATGAAAACCAATCTCTCTTCAAAAAAACTAAGAATGAAATACAGATCTAGGTATCTGTAAGAGCATATACAATAATACACATATTACTACAATTATACAAGTAATGATAACTATAAAATTACCTCCACCCCCAGCATAAGACCAATATAAAATTTATTTAGTTTTTGTCTGTTTAATGTCACATTTTTATAAAATAGTTATAATGCTGTAAACTCCAGAATTAACCCTGGTGTGAGTTCCAGCACAGTATATTAGAACTGCTTCTTGTATCTAGTAGAACCAAAAATAAAAGTAATTATACTTATCTTTATATGGTATCATTTTACAAGGTAAAATGTTCTCTGTCTAGTCCATCAATCTGACCAAGTCATCCCACATTTGAATCCATCCATGGCTGCTGCCTTCTTCACTGTGTCACATATCCACTTGCTCCCATACATACGTTTTTGTTTTTTAAGAATATAGGCTATTCTAGGCAAGGATCAAGGGGTAGATCCTAACTGATGTAAATTGGAGTAGTGACAATTTACACCAGCTGAGTATCTGTGCCTGAGTCTTTCAGTAGGTCTACACAGCACCTAGCACGTTTTGGACACTACTGTAATATACATAAATAACAACAACAACAGCCACTTCACCATGGGCATAGTTTGTGAAATAATCAATGGAAATATACTGTTTTTATAAGGTGGAAAAAAACTTTCTTTTTTTGGTGTCATCCCATGTTGATTGGTGTATTCTATTTTTAAATTAGGCATGGAAACATCTGAAAAAATGTTTCCATTAATTTTAGTCAAGTTTTAGTCTTCAGAAACAGTGCCTCTTTCAAATGTCATTAAATTATGTCAAACGTTATAATTTATTGTATGTAAATATTAGCTAATTGGATAATAACATGAAACAAATGTACTAAAATTCCTTGCTCCTGAGAGACTAAAACTGAATTATATGCCATGGATTTTATTTAAATTGCCTCTTTTTGTCAGGCTGCAGTGAAAGCTGTTGTGGCATCAACTCGTCTTGGGAGTGCAAGTGGCCACAGCAGCCATGACAGCAATAAGCCGAGCCGTAATCCATCTCCAGTTCAAGACAGTGAACCTGAAGAGAAACCTACTCAGGAAAAGGAAGAAGCATCAGAAAAGGAGCCTTAGGTCATTTGCTTTCTTATTTCAGCTGAGATCTGTCATTTAATGCACCATCTATCTTGTCATTCAGCAAGAAAGATTTGTAAGCATGGCCTCTCTGGTGGTTCTTCTTTGGGTGCAAAATGCACCAGCTGGTGGGCCTAATGTCAATGCATGTGACTGCTTATGAAACTAGTAAACTGTCCTATAAGGCATGTCATGGATACAATGTTATTTGCCGTAATACCAACAAGTGAAATATGAGAGTGAGTAACTACTACTTACATTAATGCATACACTTCATATACCTTTATAGAGTGTTTATAGGTGGCGTTTGAAATGAATATCATTTAATTTTGTTTTACAGAAGTAGGCATTTTCTAGAATTCATTTCTTTGAAATGGTTTCCTTTCAGAATCATAATCCCACAGTAAATGAATGGGAACTAATGCCAAGCCAATGCTTTTAAAATTATATCTGAAATGTTGAGCTTTTTATCAGTAATATTTATAAATTGTTTACAAGGAGGACAGAGCAGAGAGATTTATATGCAAAAACATTCCACTACTCCCGGTAAGAAATTGAAACATTTGTTCAAGTGGCCATGAAACTGTATGTTCCTCAGTCTTGTGTTGAGAATGCCTTACTCTGTCTTTAACAATTTATATACAGTATCTTAATGATAACCAAAATTACTCTCAGATTTCTGCCATTTCATTTTTTAGTAAAACGTAAGCAAAACATAATGATCGACTGGTATAAAATAAGATTAAGGTAGTCGCAACTTTTTAATATGTCACTGTATTTATTTGTGACTTTATAAAGCTGTGCAGCTAGAAAGTGTTTTTATGGGGGAAATCTGCAATTCAATAAATACTTCAAATACTTGAAGAAAGCTATTCTACTGCAGGGAGATTTTACTCTGGGGAGGCCCTCAGATACTACAGTGATGACCACCAATAAAAAAACCTGGATGGATGAATGGATAGATACAAGATCAAAGCTTCTGGTTTGTATCTGAGTCACTAGTTTTCCATCATTCAGTATAGACTTAATGAGTTCAGATTTTGCTAATAAAGGGCCCAGTCCTGTATAATGATCTACCTAGGCAGATCCCTGCACCTTTGTGGAGCTCTTATGACTTCAGTTAGGGTCCATGGGTTAGGATCAGCTTGCAGGATCAGGGCCAAGCTCTTTATCTTACTTTGATCATATATTAGACATAATTGACATGAACTGAAAACTCATCTACATCAATATATATTTGTTAATGACTTTGATAGTACCTGAATTTCAGAAAGTACTGGTATGTTACAGAAATGACAAAGAGGCTGACGTATGTCAGTGCCATTTGCATTTGTTACACTTCGTAATACTGATAGTTACCTAAGAACGTAATAATACACTCAGCCTTCCTCTTTTGCTCTAATTGCTTTGTTTTTAAGTTGCTTTGCCTGGCACAGCTTGCCTTGAAAAACAACAAAACAAAAAAAACCCTATTTCAGCTACTGAGACAAATCAGAGTAATTTGTTTGTTGCTGGTGTTAAAACAAAAGGTCAGGAAATATTATTCATATAGTAGGTTTGCTAAACAAAATTATCTATGCTAATGTAAAACAGAAAAATAAATTGTCTGAAAGGGAAACATCTTTGCAAAGTGATAATATAAGTTTTCTAATGCACAGTACTTGCAATTTTTTACCCTTGTCTCAAAAAGTATAAATTATTTAAATTTGCACAGCAAATTTTTGGTGTTCAAGTACAGTTGAATTTTAAAGCACAAGGGCCCATTCTTTTCTCAGACATAGTTCTGCAGAAGAAAATAAGTGCATATGCTGAAAACACTGGCAGATTTCTTCCTGTTATAATGGCAGCAGGACTTCTGTCTGATTTTGCTGATCTGACTGAATAGGCTAAGGTAGTGGTTCCCAATCTTTTTATCTCGAGGGCCACAGATATTATTACAACCCTGAAGGGCCACCAGTCTCCGCCAGCAGCCCTCCCTCTGTCCCCCCACTACAGCCAGACAGAAGGAGTTCAGTGAGGAGGCTTCCCCCCTTCTCACAACCATTCATTCAAAGATGGATTTCTGAAAATGCTTACACCGTTGACGTGTACAGGAGACTATTATGACCCAAATTTCAGACCACCAACTAAATTAATTTTAAAGACAGTATCAGAGTATATTAAATTGTTACCATTAACTGTGTAATGGTTAATACAACCACGCTTAACACTGAAATAAATTCTCATTGATCTCCCAGCCCCCTGGCTGCAGCAGAGAAACTGCATGCGTCCTGTAGTTCTGTGTGCTCCACCTGGGTCCCTAGGCAGTGGCTACCTTCTGTAGCCAGGGGGATGGAAGATCAGTGCTCCACAGCACTTTGCTGTGCTCCCTGCTACAGCCAGGGGAGGGGAGTGCTGATCTCCCCCCCCCTTTGGCTACAGCAAGGAGTCTGCACTGATCTTTTAACCCCGTGGCAATGCACTCTGCCTTGGTCCTTAGGCAGCAGCTCCCTTCTGCAGCCAACAGTAAGAGAGCGGCGAGCTACTTTGAAAGCCCCCACGGGCCACAGATTGGGAACCCCCAGGGGTAAAGGGAAGAGTTTGCTGATCTTCATTTGAAAAACTCACTCCTTATAGTTACTACCACTGGGGAATCAGATGTGGGGTACATCCCACCGTCTAACATCTACTGGTTTGTTTGTCCAGCTTGAGGTGGCTGTAGGGCGAATGCATTCTCACGCCTGGTCTCCCCTTTGGTTACCGTAGTGACACGGTTAGCGTTCAGTCAGTAATTAGCTCAGTAGGAGCGGCTAGATTGGCGTAGGGGTTTTTGTTTATTTTAATTAGCTTGTTCTACCTTCAGTAGATAGAACAGGCTTCATAGATATACCACACTTCAAGAGTCCACTGATCATCTTCCTTGAATGTAGAATTATCTGAAACATGTTGTTTGTGCAGAATAAAACCCTGGTCCCAACAGATATGGCAAATGATGCTGTGATAAGTTACCCCGGAAATTTTGTCTCAAATATATCACACAAATGAACCAAATGTGTGTAAACAGACGTCTATCTGTGAGCGCATAGCACTAGAGGCAGCATGGTGTTGCATGTGAGGAGATTTGTGCAGATTTTGCCTACTTCCCTTTCAGTGTTTTCAATGTCAGATAATTAAGATGTTTATGATGTGAGAATGACGTGACTCGTTCAGGGTAGGCGTGGCAGCAGGTTGAGGCATGCATGTTAGTGAAGCAAGGAATATTTCACATAGTGCTTTTTCTCTGATAAGTCATCCACCAGCAAGTGGTGTCATGACACTGACTTCAGACACAGTGAGTGAGTGAGTGCCCTCAGCAGTGAGCCTCCCAGCCTGGGATGACAGACGTGGGTTAGCAGGGCTCATACTAGCACTCTAAAAATAGCTGTGTTACCAGTGCCTTTGAGCTATCACTCAGCATGAAGCTCAGGCTTTGAAGCCACTGGATTTACTCTAACTCTTACACTTTGGAGATTCCACCTTTTACTAAGGGAATCATACAGCTTAGTTTTGATTTTGTGCTGATTCCATCCTCTGCTGAAAAGTAACCCATCACCAAGGCTCTTCAGCCATAAACAGGGGACATGCGCTGATCTGGAGAACCTTCATTTTTAGAGTATCTGAACAGAGCCGAACTTCTAAGAGGCCGAGGATATCATCAGCCTATGAAATGCATGCACAAAACCAAAAAATTTCAGAGAGCCAGCATGAGAATATGATGCAATAATATGCCAAAAAAACAGCTCCGCCCTGTGAATGCCCATCCCTTTAGCATTAAGTACAAAAGACTCCATCCAAAGCTATTAAAGATTTCTGATAATTTGCAACACTTTGCTTGTAACTGAATTGTTACAAAGTGAAGGAAAACAATGAACTAGTCAGGTGTTGGCTGATTACCTGGTGATGTTTATTTCTGCTTTATGTAAGTGCGCTGTAATTGGTTTGTGTATATTAGGGCCATGATCGTCTTCCTTAGTGCAAAAGAGCATATGGAAAAAAAAATGCTAACCAAAAATGCACTCAAAATGAAGGGCACTAGCTGTCCTCCCTCTGAGAAGGGGCATCCAGGTGAGTACGCAGAAAGGAATGTCAAGAGCCAACCAGCATGCACGTTGCACGTATAAAGGCAAAGGGCTGGTAAGCAATCTGCCATAAAAGGTAGTATAATGAGTGGAACTAGAGAAAAAGGGTGAAATTTCAGGAGGGACTGAGTCAGGAATGCAAGTTTAGCCCAGTGTGCTTTCACATAAAAGTCTGAGCCTCAGCATGTAACACTGGCCATTGCATACTTAATAAAGATCTCCTTCTTGCACCTCTACCTGCCTGCTGCATCACGGAGGGCAGGTCTACACTTAAAATGCTGTAGCAGCACAGCTGCTGTAGGAGTCCAGCTGCGCCACTAATGCTTTAGCGAAGACACTACTCTGCCAACAGGAGAGTTTCTCCCATTGGTGTGGTTAATCCACCTCCACAAGAGGTGAACCCCTCCACAGGAGAAGCCCACCTGTCAACATAGTGCTGTCTGCACCAGCAGTTAGGATGGTATAATTGCATTGCTATGGGGTGTGCCAATATAACTACCGTTTTGCCACTTTACATTGCAGGAAGTAAGTTTTACAGCCAGTGTGGTTGTATGAAGATTAATGCAGGGTCTGCCCTGAGATCAAGTGCAAGACACGTGTATTTGACCTTGCCTTCGTAACAAACATATAGCAATGTGTGCGCGCTCATATATAATATTTTTAAAAGATGCCAAAACAAAATACACCACTGCACACACTTCTCCTAGTATGTGACAGATGTTAATTATGTCACTTAATCTACTATTGGAACATGCTCAGATACTGTGGCAATGAGTGTAGTATAAGAACCTATATTGAACAGAATATCTGAAGAAGCCAAAATCTGTCTTCAGACACAAGCATATCACTTTAATTGACTTCAGTGCACGCACACACATCACTATATATAGTTACAATTTTGAAAAATATCATAACAGTCATGCCTGCACTAAGTACAGCAGCAGATTTTTTAAAGACATTCCTTGTCATTTGCTAATATTGCTCAATTGGAAGGCAAGCTATAGAGTTTCCCATTACAGCACACATAGGTCACGTTAGGCCAAAATTCATTTTAAGGAGTCTATTCTCTCCATAAAGATAAGTGGGTTTGACTAAGATTAATAGATATCAGGAGCTAGATTTTCTATTATGCTATGGCTTCTTTGGAGAAGTCTGCCAGCACAAAGCTGGTGAGGGAAGCAGTGCCCCAGCTACCGTGGCTCTCTAATATAGGAAGGGCATAGCCAAAATAAAGGCATGGCTGGAGAAATCTTGGGCTTTGGTGACCGCCATCTGGTGTAATGGCCCTTTGTGGCTACAGCCCTCTAGTGCAATTGAGTCACCTCTAAGACTGCTCTAAATGGCACCAAGGGGATACAGCTGAGCAGGGGTCCAGCAGACACTGGGTGCAGCTTACAAAACAACCTTCTGTTTTGTGCATCAGGAAGAGAACAGACTCCTCAGTTCTAAGCATATTTTTTCCTCCTTTTAAGCATTGTAAGTGATGGATGCAGAGCTCATGCAATACTGGTGAATGTCAAATGCCCCACCTTATACCCATGCAATATTGCAACTCATAGGCCCAAAGTGTTAATCTGCCAACATTTAAATATCAAACACAGAAGGACTCATCTCTTTCACGGTTTGCCATTTTAAATTCTGGTTTCATTTAACAAACGTTAAAATTACATCTTAAGAAAGGACAAATTGCTTGTTGCTTTGCTTCCCACTGATCCACCATCTTTTTCATGGCATCAGACCCCACAGGGCACACCTGGGGTTTAGTTGGCTGCCGGACCCATGGAAGAGGTAGCATCTGACTCCTTGGCAAACTTCACTGTAAGTTGTACTGACAAATCTGCTGTTGCCTTTGGGCCTGTCAAATGGTTAAGCCACTGCTATGAGTTGCCTTGTCCCGTCGTAAAAATCTGCTCCTGATTGACCAATTATAAATACATTCCTGAGTACACCTTCCACATGATTTTCCTTGGTCTTTTCTGATCAGCTAGTTGGGTTGCTCCCCATTTCCTAGATTCCTCCATATTATGCCTTCCCAATTACCAGCTGCAGCCTAGGGCACCTTCTGTTTTCTCTATCAAGAGAGAATGCCAAAATCTTTTTGACAGCAATAGCACAATGCTGCATAACAAAGATTAGGAACTGTAGAGAATTTAGCCCTAAAATAGCTTTTACCAGGGGCAGCCTTAGATCCTTAAGGTCTTACTACATTATAATGTTCAGCAAGTAAAGGATTCTACACAGAGTGACCCTTACAGAAGGATACTGACGGCCGCTGCTCCTGAATGCTTTGTGCTAAAAATCTGCTTTGTCAATTATACCTTTTCCCATCTCTAACACAGAAGAGTTGGTTTTAGTCATTCTTAAGAAGTGTGTAATGTGTCAAATGCAATAGATCTGAAAAACATAGTTCCTGCTGCGACCTTATTCTGAAACTTTGCCTTTGGAAATGATCTTATTTATTTACTGTATCATCGCCATTTGAAATGTCTATAATAGTGATGGTAATCTGTAATATGTGGTCCCAACATTTTGAAAGTCAAGAATTTACAGTGTAATAATTTAAAACAATTGGAATCAAGTTTCTGCTAATTTGGAAGTTGTGTCTTTATAAAAAGGGGCAGAAGTCTATCAAATGGAAAAAGGTTGTAATTTTTTCACTCAGACTGCATGTATTAATTTTTTTTTTTTGGCAGCTTTCCAGGTGTCACACTGTAGGCAGCATTTAGACACGTCCAAGGTTAAAGCAGAACTCATTGTATGATGAACAGCAAGGAATGGCATGAATCTGACCCAGAGACAACACACTCCAATAGCCCATTCATTCCTGCGTAACAGTTGTACAGAAGGCAATTGCTTTATCATATCAGCTCTTCAAGTTCTTGAGTTCCCTCCCTGTCTGCTCTATTCCTTCAGAAGGAAAATCTTCCTTTTTGAGCACAATTAGCTAATTTTCAGAGTGAGGTCAATAGGAACTGGCAGGTGCACCATATTTTTGAAAATCAGGCCATGTGTTTAGGTGCCTAACTATAGATTTAGAACCCTAACCTGATTAGGCGCCTACTTTTGACAATCATGGCCAATATGTACACTTTCTATCAATAAGCAATTTGCAATTTTAAAGTGTTTTACGTTTATTTGGCTGATGTTATGACCTTCTGTACATAGCACTGAAGTTTTGACTGATTAGCAGGATAAGCTGTGGGTCGGATAAAGGAATAGTAGCCCCACGTCTTGAAGTGATGCAAGAGAAATCATTTTAATATGAAAATCAGACTCTATATTAATGGAGGGTGTACAACAATTGATTGAGAACTGTGTTGCTGATAAGAGAAGTAAGATTAGGGGTTGATATGACAAGTATATGTACGATTTTAAAGCTGTCTGAAGGCCATTTTTCATGAATAATCCTCACAGGAAGCCTCCATCTCCTTTTGTACTTCAGCCATGGGAGACCATTCAGCCAAGTACAAGTTGCCTTGCAACCTCAACCTAACCAATACACACCTGAACCGTCAGGCACAGCATCAGCAGTGCTGGAACAGTATTCAGGAAGTTTCTCTCTTTTCCTTAGGAGGTACCACTTTCACCACTAAAACACCCTGTAGGTTGAAAATCTGCTGATGTCCTATGAGCATGGCACCAGTTTGAGTCCTTAGATCTCTGAACCAGTGACAAGGAGTGCAGAGTGCAGCAACTCTCATATTTCAGACACGGATGTGAGAAATCAGCATTAAATCTGAGCCTGCAAAGATTTGTATACGCACTTCACCTTTTCCAGCATCGGTAGCCCATTGAAGTCAATGGAACTATTCACGTTGTGCACGGATGTGTACATCTTTGCTGGATCAGGACAACTATGTTGTAGTCAATCTCAAAATAAAATGTTCCAAATGTAAATAGAACCAATTATAAAGGTTTCTATAACTTTAGAATCAGGAGACGATGATGCTAGGAATTCCTATACAATTACATATGACTGTGATTACCCCATGAGACAATCATAGAACAATAATATAGTAGCCACCAAAGGAATGAATGCTTTTCCATGCCATCCATTTTGGTTTTATTCTCTAATGCAGCACGTTTTAGAAATAAAGTTGCCAATACCAGCGAGGGGACTCTCTCTTTTTTAAAACCTGGTCAATGTTAATAAGAACTTTCTAATTAGTCTGCATTCTGTATTGTCTTACGCATTCACGGCGTAGTATTACATTGTTATGTACAGCACTGAGGTATTGCAGCTACAGCACTAAGAGAACTGCATGCCTGTGGAACAAAGTCTCCAAAATGTAATTTGGGTGAAATAAAAAATGCTCATAAATTTAAATATACATATACATAAACCAGGCCACAAAAATAAAATACCCAAGGACCCACCAACCAGCAAGCTCCTATAACAAAAACGCTACACTACCCCCACCATCCCATGGGTGTGCTTGCTTGAAAGTCTGTTAAAGATAGCTCTTCTCTGATTTTGTTACCTCAACAATGAGAAGAGGGGGAAGAAACCTCAAGACCCTCCTCTTCATCAGTCACTTCCTGAGAAGACAAAGTTTGTCAATAACAGGGCTTATCCACTCTCATATATTTATCAAAAATTAGATTAAGGGCCTGGTGCACTGATCTTTTATATAGGAAGGAGTCTTGCTCCCCACCTTTGTTTTAACCACACACAAAATCACTTCTTGGCCCTCCACCCCCACACACCTGGTTTATATAGCTCCATTAATATGGCTGACAGCCTCTTCCCCAATCTGCCATGGCAAACCAGAGGAGTGTTTTAACTGCTTCAGGTATGTAGCTCTTACTAACCATCTTGCACTACTCAGCAAACCTGGTCTGGTAAGTGTTGAGTGCGAGTTTGTTGAGGAACAACAGCTAAGCCATTTAAAATATGAAATGGGTTAAAATGTCCCATATGTGTCTGTAAGTGTATGAAAATCTTTATTGCTACATTCTACTGCAGTAATATTTTTCCCAGAAAGAAGTGGGTAATAAAGCCTTTTCAGATCATGAGGTCCCTTTTCCGACTAGTGCAGAGCTGGAGGTGGGAGGCTACAGTGTTAGACTTACCCTGATTACACTATCAGAGTTTCTGATTTTCACATTTCATTCTCAGAATGAAGTACCACAACACAAGGTTCCATATTATCACACACGCTACACGTGCCTCCATTTCCTGGGGTGATGACGAACTGTCATTGTGTAGTAATAAAATTTAACCAAAATATATACAAACTGTCTCAAGCATACCCTAGTGCTAGCTTGGTATTACAAACAACATGCCCCCATTTTCTTACTCAAGCACCCCTATCTTGCAGTGTGGTACAAAATGTGCTGATTTAATAGCAGAAATAGTGCCCAGAGGGGGCACCTTTTATGGACTTGTATTTTATAAAGTGATGGGCTTGAGGGGTATGTGGCAGAACTAAACCAGGAGGTGACTGGGAATCTGAAGAGTCTCTGCAGGAGGGATACCACTAAGCAGCAGTGATTCAGTAGTGGGGCTGATGGATCCATTACTCTTCTGATCAGTTGAGCGTCCCTCACCTGGGGGAGATGACTAGTAACCAGCTAATGATCTGCTCCTGCTGTGTATTAGGATAGTTCCTTCCTTGACCCTGTAAGATGACCACTGTAGAGGCTGGCTCTGCATTAGGGAGCTGATTTTTATCAAGCTGTTCAGTAGTTTGAGGGCTGGCTATTTTGTCTGACCTCACTTTCTGATTTGAGGAGGTGAAGAACTTAACGAACCAGTACCCAGATCAAATGTTTGGTCTAGAAGTTACTATCAGAGTGTAAAGATCTTGACTTTTCAAGCCAAAAAGCTTATTAAATTAGAGACAATTGACTTAATTTCTCTGCTTCCTTTAATTAAAGAGATCTATAAACTGAATTGTAACAGTGTAGTATGGCAACACTTCCAAAAAAATCAGACAAATGGTGCTATTGAGCTGTTACAAGGTGTATTTTATAAACCTATTATAAAAACTTAAAGTTAGGAATAGTTTAGGTTTATCTGTACAAAATATTCTGTATACTTACTGGACTCCATAACCTATATTTTCTCAGCTCTGCAACATTCTTTCTACATCTGACATCCTGTTTTATAACTTCGTATGTAAGAAAAAAATCTTATACCATCAACAATTGTTTACCGTTAATAACAAAAACATATTAAATAAATACAAGTTTTAGGACTGGCAAGTATACACACTTATTTCAGACTAATCCTGATTGTATAATAACGTATCCATACTAATAAATGAATCATCAGGGAGAAGTCAGATCTAGAAAGGAGTTTGGAACAGTAGAACTGGAAATGTATTATATTTGGGATTAATGTAACCTTTTATATGTTCATATGGACATGCTGATATTTGCTAAATGAAAAGAATATGCTTTGATGCTGGGAAGTTTATAAAAAAAATTTGCATGTACAGTATGATAATAAACAAATTAGCCTAGAAATACTGGTTTGTCATTTAATTATATGAAAAAACATTACAGCCAAATGTGTAATGAAGACTATAGAACTGTTGCTATTATCAAGGGCTATCATGGCAGTAGGAAGGTGCAGTGGCCTTCCGCTGAGGCTGGGCCCCAGGAAGGGCCGCAGCCCCAAACACAGGCCAGCAAAGGGGTAGTAGCCCAGTCTGCCCGGCAACCCAGGGGTTAGGCTGGGATAGGTCCAACCTGCTGGCCAATCCCCTCTGAGAGGGACGGGGCTTCTGCCGGGGAGGAGAGGATAAAAGGCAGGGCCCACTGCTCAGTGAGGGACCGGCTGCCAGCGGGTGCAGATGTGCCTTCCTGCCTGCTGCTGCGCTGGCCCAACCCCAGCCGGGCCAAGACCCAGCCCAGGGCCTTCCGAGCCGGAGCGCCGGGAGCGGCCCCACCGCCCAGGGCCTGAGGACTGGGTAGGGCCCCCGGACCCCAGAGAGTGGGCTGAGCCCCCGGACACTCCGGGGTGGGAGATACCCCCCCAAAGCCGGCCTTGACCTGGACAAGCTGCCGGCCGCAGAACCCCCAGAGGTGGGACTTGACTTGGACGAGCTGCCCGAAGCCGAAGCACCCCGGGGATCCTATGACCTGGAGGAGCTGCCCCTTGCCGAGGAGCTCCCTGCCCTGCCACCCGTCAACGAAGAGGGCCTGCTAAGTCTGCCACGAGCGGTGTACCCAGCTGACCCCGAAGACCCTGATAAAGGAGGTACCTGGGACTGGAGGGGAGGAAGTGGCCCAGGGACAGCCATAGTTGTGGCTGCGGCTAGGGGCTTACCACAATCGGCATGTTGCAGTGAAACCCCGCCGGCACAGTGGCAACGCCTCTTCCACTGTTAGGGCCCTGGGCTGGGACGCAGTGGAGTCGGGTGGGCCTGCATCCCCCTCACCCTTCCCTGAAAACTCGGCGAATCCACATTCACCCCAAGTTGTTGGAGTGAGTCCCTGCTTGCTTGCCTTACCTGCCCTGCCACGGGCCGGGGCAATAGACTATTGGTTTGGCTAATTCCCCCGCTTTCCCGGAAGGTGCAGTGGCCTTCCGCTGAGGCTGGGCCCCAGGAAGGGCCACAGCGACCGGTGCCGAGTGGATGCCAGGTTGCAATGGCACATATGCTGTTTGTTTATAGATTATTCATCTTGAATGAATTCCAACTTGGCATAGGCATGTGTCCCCTTCCCCCAAGTTAGTTGTTTTGTACGAGAGAGCAGACTTAACATCTGAGATACCGGTGTGTATGAAGGTCAATGTGAAAGGGGTTGAAAAGTCTTCATGGGCATGACTGTTGTGACCCTCCCTTCACTTCCCAAACTAAGCAGCCTTGGAAGTTGAAATTCAGTAGATACGGTGTTTGTACTTTTTTGTATTTAAACTATGTTGCAAATAAGTGTATCGGCAGGGTGGAAAAGTATTATGGAACCATGTGGTACAATATGAAAACTTACATTGCCCATAGTCTAAAAATATATAGCCAAAATTAAGATGGTGCATGGGATGATAAACTGACAAGCATGTAACACTGATAGAACCACTAGCAAAGCTAGTCCAGAAACTTGAGCACCCTGGCTGGTAAATTGAGACCCACTCTCTTATGGTTTACAAAACATGAAGGGCTAGAGTCACAAAGGCACGTAGGATTGGTGACATTGAGGGTCTTCATGCCTTTTTGGTGCCTAGAAAATCACTAGGACTGACAAAGCCTGAGTTTGGCACATAGGCTCCCTGTACAATGACTGGACAGAGATAGGTATCTCTGAATGCTAGCTGGAATCTTCCTAAGCTTGCCAATGGGTGGTGTGAAGCTAAGGTCTATGTGCTAAATTTTGCTCCCTCTCAGAGAAGCACCCAAACCCAGACTGCAGGGAGATGCCACTTTCTATTAGCAATTCTCAGTTGTAGCCCCCTCTCTTGAAGTTAGGTACCTAGACAGCTCTTGCAAGAGGCAGGGGAAGAGCAGAAGCAGCTCTCCCCCCTCATCGCTTTTAGCATGAGTGGTTAGGTACTCACCTGAGATGTGGAAGACCCCAGTTCAAGTCCCTTCTCTGCCTGAGGAGGAGGAAGGATTTTGAACAGGGCTCTGTCATCTCTTAGGTGAGTGTCCTAACCGCCAAGCTATGGGACATTCTGATGACAAGGTACAGAGAAGGGCAACAAAAATGATTAGGGGTATGAAACATCTTCCGTGTGAGGAGAAATTAAAGAGACTGAAACTGTTCAGCTTAGAAAAGAGACAACGGAGGGGGATATGACAGCCTTATAAAATCATGACTAGTGTGGAGAAAGTGAATAGGGAAGTGTTATTTACCCCATCACAAGAACCAGGGGTCACTGAATGTTTTAAACCTGCTGCCTAATAATTTCAATCATAAGGAAGTACTTCTTCACACAACACACGGTCAACTTGTGGAACTCATTGTCGGGGTGTTGTGAAGACCAAATGTATAGCTGGGTTCAAAAAAGAATTAGATGTGTTCATGAAGGATAGGGCCATTAAGCGTTATTAGCCAAGCTGGTCAGGGACTCAACCCTATGCTCTGACTGCCAGAAGCTGGGACTGGATGATCAGTTGATAATTGCCCTGTTCTGGCACTGGCTACTATTGTGGGCTAGATGGACCATTGGTCAGACCCCATATGGCCATGCTTGTGTTCCTAGGATGTGGGGGCTCTTCTGGTCCCCTGTGAATAAATGAGTCTGATGCTGTAGCCTTGAGGCTAGAGCCTTGAGGCCACATGCTCCAATGATCGTTTAAAACTTAATTTAGTCACAGAGGAACAGTTTCAACAGAAGAGATTGAAGGAGCCCCATAGCCAAACAGCCCAACGGTGAGGTGGCCCAGCCCTGTTCCAATCTCTAATCCTCATTAACTGGTGGGAGGCTGTGAACTGATGGCCTCGCCTGTCCCAAAGAAGTACTCTAACCACTAGGCTCAAAGGGAGGAGGAAGGCTGTTTTGTGTAAGCATGTCTACAGGACTTGGGCTCTAACTAGGCTCTAAGCACATTTACCAGATTGGGCCCTTCAGCTGAGGAATGCCTATTTTCTCCTGGCCTGTGAAGCACTCTGGGCATAGCTGGATGCCTGGTGTGACTACTGTGTGCATGCTCAGAGGCAGCCACGTAGGCATCCAGAGACCTTAGACTCCAAAAAATAAGGCCATCTCACACATTTAGGCCCCCTACAGGGTTTGGCAGATGAGCAGGGGTTTTGAATCTTAGAGGGAACCTGGTTCAGGGCTTTAGATGCCTGAAGGCTCTGCTAAGCACCTCAGGCCTTCTGTGAATAACTCAAAGTTACTATGCAGCCAGCCCTGCTCTGCCTCCCTCTACGTATTAGTTAAATGCCCTTTCCTGGCAGTACGTGCCACAGGTGCAAATACAGCGTCGGCACTGTACAACTAAGCAGGTGGCATGGACCATGTCCATATTTTCAGCTGTACTCTCATGTTGCTGTACTATTGTATGGTTTGGTTTTTTTTTTAGAATAATGGGTAACAGGCTTCCTCCCTCCCCCTCATTTTTTCATTATAGCTTTATTTTTTTCTTCAGGGAAGAGGCTCAACTAGTGAGAAGCACATGACTAGCCATTATCTTCAGCCCAGCACCTGCAAATTTCACCATGCAGGCAGGGCCCCCCCCCCCCACAGTGCTTCACTAAAATTAATAGGGCTGCATATAGCTGCAAGGTTTAACTGGAACAGGCAGCAGCATTAGAGGCTTGATGGCAAGTCTTGGCTGTAGAACAGATTTTTTCTGTTTGGCCTTAGGCAAGTCCCACTGGGAAGCTCATCACTGCAGTCAACTCAAGCTGCTTCACTTTCATTACCTCTTGATTTAGCCTAGTGCAAATGAGCAGCCACATTGCAACGTGGCACCCAAACAGCTGAATCTGCACTCACTGAAGTGTGACACTGAGATCTGTGGCCACCTCCCTGACACATTGCAATACAGTAAGCTGTGCCCCTGAGTTCTTTTCTAGTGAATTGAGAACTCAGCTGGCCTTTCTGGATAGGTGCAGGGCAGGGCAAGGAAGAGCACTGTAGAAAGGCACTGAGCAGCATTTGAATGGAGCTTGCTGGCGGTTATACTACAGTATAGTCACGTCAGCAATTAATGAGTTACATTCACTTGAGTCTCTACCCTCTAATGGGAAACCAATTAATTAAAATCACCACCATACACATGTTAAGGGTTTTTTGTGATGACAGGATTTATCTTAAGGGTAACACTCAAGTTATAGGGCAAGTTACCACTGCAGCTAACAGCCCATGTCTCTATACTGCTCACGGCAGAGGTGGAGCACTATGGGAATTAATTTATTAAGACCATCCAATGAAAGGTCTTAAAGAAATGCACATCTGATGCCACAGGCCACTCTGATGTTTTCCAGTGGCCCTAACAGCATTTGGGTTTGAAAATGCCTTCCTTCTGCTTCAACCCAAAAAATTGAGACAGACTTTAACCCTTCATGAGTTTATTTAATAACCATAATTAAGACACTTCCCACGGCTCCCACAGTCTGTGCCTGCTCCTACACTCCTTCGTGAGGTGCTACTTAGTGCTTATCCCACTTCTGTTGGCTGGTGCAGCTGGGGAGTCATAGGCCCACAGAAGTAGAAATTAATCAGTCCTTCTCACTCCTGATGGCAGGGCTACAAAACTGCTTTGCCCTTAGCTGGGCTCCACTGAGAGAATTTGGAGAGGCTCCTTTATGTAAGAGGGGGTATCATTCCCTTTGTTTCAGTGGGTTTTGGATCAATCTCTTAAAGAAGACCTTTGTCTGGAAACCCAAATTACATCCTACATTATATGGGGCATGCATTTTGCAGAATTCTCTTTGCCCATGTGTCTAGGATGAGTAACTTTTTTATTTTGATGGTGCAAAAGTTCTTCACTCTTTTCAGTAACAAGTATAAGGGTAAGAATATGTTTTCTTACCTGGACTGGACACTTTCCATAGTATTCATGTGAGAGTGAGGTAAGAGAAAGTTATCACAGATCATTTTAGAATAGACTTCAAATTTTTGGTAAGAGCATTAATATATTTTCCAGGAACTCAAAACATACAAAGCTGTGAGAATCTGTATGCTGTGGTAGTCAAAATATGTACCAGTTTTTTCAAGGGAAAATGATGAGCATTTTCCAATTGCCTTCAGCCATTTAGCAACCTTTAATTAGACAATTCAGGGAAATGAATGGAAATGTTGCCTCTTAAAGGAATAAGCATAGGGCCCTGTAAAAGTACCGAGAACAAGTCAAGAGTCTGTTGTATTTCATTTTAATTTACATCACAATATTCAAAATATAAATACAATCTCATAATACATTATAAGATCTTGTCAGTTAAAGACAAATCTCACACACTCATGGACTAAATGCAACCCTGATAAAAACAGGCGCAACTTCATTGGTTTCAATAGAATTGTGCCCACTGGTGCCAGCAATGTATTTGGAACTTTTAGTTCACATCCGTACAGATTTTTTTTAAACTCTTATACAAAAAAATCCATATCTTTTTGTAGGGATAATACTTTAAGTATTCGAACTACTGAACAAATTCTAACTTGGCAGGTAATGGAACCCTAGATCTGAGAAAATGCTATTCTGGAGCAGGATCTAACCTTCCTTTGTCAAACTGTGCTTGATAACCAGTTAAGCACTCAGCAGTGTGTGGTGCTGAGCAACCTGAACTCCAGTTAACTGAAATTAATCTAAATTGTATCATTTGCACTCATGAAATTGTAAAACTGATAATTTCAGGCCCAAATCTGATGGTACAGTTGTAAAGTGGGGGACTGAGGCAATTTTAAAATTTAGCTTATCTTGAGTCACTCCCCATCCAGTATATGGACTAAATACCTGGAAACAGGCTAACTGATATTATAACTAGCCATCATATGTTCTGTATACATTTCATCATGTGTTTATCAGAAAAAATGTCTCTGCTATTCTCACAGGGCAAGGTTGGTCCCTCCATCACACCCCAATTCAGCAGTGCAGTTGAGGCATGCACAGACAACACTGTCTATAATTTTTTTATGAAACTTCCTAAGGATAAAGTTCAAAGCCCAGATAATTCCTCTCCCACAGAATGAAAATCACTAGGGGGCTAAAGCTGCCTGCAGCACAGTACTTCTACAAAATTTCACCCAAAGCCTCTGTTGCCTCATCCTTTTCCACTATGTGAGGATGGCAACATTTGGGACTTAATGATTTCCCCCATCCAGATCTGTGAAATAAGTGATCCTGCATGGACACTGCTGACACCTTTTTTCTTCCAATAGCATTGCTGGCTCCAGTGCAGTACTGACACTGGTTCCCTCTTCACAGGGCTGCCCACTAACTTGTGAGGAGATTGGACTCCTTTCCCCCCCACCCCTAGTTCTGATGTGCTCTTGGAATCCTCGTGGAGAGGCTTTTGTAGGCCTGGAATGGAATGAATAGGTCTGTTCTCATCCACCACCACGCCTCGCCACTTCTACCTACACAAGGGGAGAGGCCTAAAAACAAAACTTAGTACTTATAAGCAAGTACATCCAGTTTTATACAATTCTCCACCACTTTGTAATTCCATTGTTCTGTGTAATTTGAGCTGTGCAACAACACAGCTAATCAATACAACTTGGTCAATTCTAGAGTTTAGTATGTTTTAGATGCAGAAAGATCACCAAGAATATATCCAAGATGAAACTCATTTAAATTTGTTAGCACTTAAACCTGTCACTAGACATGACTAGTCATAGCATAATTCCTTTTTTTGTCAAGTTTTCCTTATGTCAAAATACATACCCAGCCTGGATCTCCCCCACAGATAGTCTCTGTGCTGTTACCTTAAACATGGTCTGGCTCACAGGATATTAACAATAGCATGCATGTGCTGAAAAGTGCAAAGCTACTTTGTGTCCCTTAAACATGGATAAATAAACTACAGCCTGGTAGGCTCACTCAGCCTCTGAATGATTCTAATGTTACTCAGCAATGCAATCAGTTTTTACAGGAAGCCTGCTGCATCTACAGCCAAATCACTACAGCAGTGTGTGCTGTTAATTGCTGGTCTTTGTGCCAAGAATGCCATAAGGACAGACTACGCAGTCAGGAGACCGTCACTGAAACTGGAGTGTGGGCAGATACTTTATTTAAAAAGAGAGAGTGGAGAGCAGCTTGGAGAGAGCTGCAGTTCAAAATCTTAATCTAGAATCACTCCATGAAACCACTGTTTCTGTGCTGCACACCAAAACAAGGGCTAGCAGATGTTATGTAATTCCAGAAGTGACTATGAAAACCACTAGCAATAAAGTGCACATGCCTAGTAGTCTAGTTCCCTTGGTCAGCGTATAATTCCTACGAATCACCATAGAAGATATGAACCGAGGCATTAGATCCCCCCCTAGTGTCATTAGGGGAAGTTATTTCACTGGTGGTAAGGAAACTAGTAGGGAGAAATGGAGATAGTATTTTAGGTGTAATGTTTTAACTGCTGTATTCCCTTCAGTTTCCATTCTATCAGATGTCTGTCTTCCATTTGAAAAAAGTTACATTAAAAAAGTGGTGTTTAGCTACTCTCCTTCACCAGCCTATTTTCATAGTGCTCAAAACAATTCCACTGAAGTCTCTACAAAGAAACCACCTGACTACTACCAGGGTAGTTAATCCAGGACCTTTACGTGGACAGCTCTTTGGAGCAGGGACCTTGTAGCTTTGTCTGTAAAGTGCATAGCGTTCTATAACTAACATCTTCCTACAAAGGGGTTTCTGGTGCTTCTTTTGAATTGTTCTGCACCACCGATGTGAAGTGTCTTCATAAATGAGATGTTTTGCTCTTCATGGAGAAGTAAGGAATGGCAAAGACAAAAGACTGATAGTTATTTGATATATATAAAATATAGAATCATCTAGATGCATCAGCTCTTGTAGGGGCATGGAGGTTAAAATTACCTGGATTTTCTTATATTTGGGAAGATGTCCATCAGAACTTCCTCTAAATCCCTTAATAGTGCTGTTCCAATGCAGTTGTGCTGCTAGAGTCTTCTGCATTGGCCTCTGCCCCTGGATTACTTCCCTCTAGGAATCGGAGAATCCAAGGCACAGAGGGGAAGAGTGTCTGTCTGAGTTAATACTGACTCATAGTATTAATGAAGGATAGGAGTCCCTGCAGGTTTGGGGAGGGGCAGTCCTGCTCCAGATCCCCTTTCTCTCTGTCAGAGTTAGCCAATCTCAGACAAGAACACAGACTACACACACACAAACCCACTGGGGATCTGACACTATCTGCCTCCTCTGGCTGGGAAGGCACAGAAGATACTTTAGGGAAGCGGGAGGGGAAAAAAGCTATTGGGATCAAGTTATGTACACTAAATACCTTTTTAAAATGATTTTTTTAAAAAATATTTTCACTGTTTCTCCCTCCCCCCCCCCCAAATAACTGACTTCTCTCTGTTTGAATGATGAAAAGCAACTTCAGTCAGTCAGTTTCATTACTGCTCAAAGCTAATACTTGCTCAGTGTTCTGAACAAACCCACTGTTAGGGTTGCAAATGCTGCAGAGAAGTTGTTTCCATTAAAATTTGTTTTTGATTAAGTTTGTTGATCATAGGTTTCTGAACAGTGATTTCAATAAAACCTAAATTTGAGGCCCACTTTCATCTGCACATCCCTTTAAGCTTTGTGTGTATGATAATTAAGATGCCTGTGGTTCTCTCACTTATAGTATGTTACTTGCTATATTCTGTCAATCAAACATTTCCAAGTTGTCACTGAAAATTCTAAATTCAAATGTATTCACTGCATCTACTGTACAATTAAAGGTAAGCTCTAAACAAACAAATTAAGTACTCATTAAACATTTGTATTATTGCATGAGTAACTATGTAGTTTTCCCTAAAGGAAAAGATGCATAGAAATTAGCGCAGAACCAAACTTTTAAAAATATTTTGGCACCTAAAGACACATAGGTACCTAGTGGAATTTTCAGGACAGCTTAAGGCATTTACCTGCTATGTCTAAATACCTTTAAAATTTGGCCCTTAGTCCTCATATGGCTTTGAATCAGACTAGCTTGGGTTTCTGTTTGTTGGTTACCAAAGTTCTTGATTTATAATTTTTTTTAAACAGGTAATATACATGTTTCCAGAGCATTTCAGTCTGGTTAGTTACTCTCAATATTAAATTCGGAGAATGTTTGTTTGATTATTTAACATGGGGGGGGGGGAGAGTTGAAATTGCAATGTTGCCTTTATCAGCGCCTTCCATCTCCAGATATGGTATTTACCTTCAACAAATCTGAGAATATAATTTCAAAGAAAAATGGGGGAGAGGAGGGAATTAAAAATGTTAGTCATTTTTTAACCAAACTCTGGGAAAAAAGATAGGATTTCCAATAGTAATCAGTAAAACCAAAGCCATCTCTAGTACATGAAGGTTTTAGAAACAAATGTTTTAGTATCTAAAACTAGATTGCATAAAAAGGGATAATGGATGGGTGTCTTGCAGTTTTGTACTTTGAATGTGATCCTACTCTATCATCGATGAAGAAAATGGAAAGACTCCTGTTGATTTCAATGGGCTCTGAGCAGCTATAAATGCATTCCTATTAAATATTTACTATCAACATAATTACTGTATTTAAGAAGCATTTCAGTCACAGATAAGACTAATATTTAGGAAATGCCAACAACATAGGTATTTACTAATTTGAATCTATATCTCTCAAATAAGAGCTCAGTTTAAGTAATAATTCCTAATTTAATTTCCCTTTGGGGAATTCAGCTGTGAGCAGAATTGTTAAAATGTAAATCTGGATTCAACTAAAATCTATAAAAATAGAAACATGCACATAGACTAGATACAAGTCTCAATCTTTTCAAGGAGTTCCTTAAAAATAAAAAGTATATAATATAAAATTATATTGTCAGAGATGCTGGCAGCACAGCTGGTCTGAACTTGCAAAATAATGAATAAACCAGCCACTCCCACTGTTTCAGTGAGTTGAGGTCACACAGTATTTACCAGGCTTGAGCTCCAATTCTGAGCGTTATATCTTCCTCAGAAGCAGAGGATTTTGTACGTTCAGTCTGTACATTGTATGTTTTCAGAGCTCAGCAAGGAACACAAACTCACATGTTGAGCCAGTGATGAGCTAGGTACCTGCTAACCTAATCAAAGCTTTGATACAATACAGGAAGGAAGAACAGATGATTGCAACATACATAACCTATGAAATTCTAGGTCAATAGTTGATTATTTCTTCAGTGCCTTTCTGAGGTCAGAATAAAAGTTTGCTAACGTACTAGCCATGGCAGTATCTACTGCAGATTGAGGAAGCATCCCTCGCAGTTCAGTCTGGATGAAGCCTGTCAAAAGACTGTGGTCAGGATGGTCCTTAAGAGGGACACAGAACCAGCCGCAGGGGTGATTAAATCCACGGACAAAATTAGGTCTCACTTCTCCATAGTCTAGGCTTATACCTATTTTTAAAAAAGTTACAAAAGTCAGTAAAAGACAATCATGAAGCCATGTTTCTTGTCATATGTACACACTTAAAGGCCTAGATCTGTTCTCAGATCCATGGCCACATCTGATACTCAAAGGCAGAAAATATAGCCCCTTGAATAAATATTTCTTCTGCTATATAGCTTAACCAGCTGACCCATAATAAAGGTTTTGTTTGCAGGAAATGGGAGTGTGGTGGTGATGTGAAATAAATTAAGGGTCTGAAAGAGCAATTGCAAGAAGTCTCTACTTATGGATATTACAAGTAGCAACAAACATACCTCTGAGAGGCTTAGATCAGTAGCCAAGGTTTGGATGATCATTTTAATGCATGGAAGTTGCCCATTTTTCATTCAAGCCATCTCTCACTGGATAAGCAAAAACTTTACAAAAGAGTGGACTCCCAATTATAAGCAAGTTCTAATTCCAGCTTCACCTGATTCACTGTGTAGTTTTGGGCAGTTCAGTCTCTGTCAACTTTCCTATGCATAACATGGTGATACTTGCTTAACATGCAGGAATGTTGTGTGGCTTGGCTAATGTGTGTATGTGGCTTTGAATATGTAGGTGTACTCTAGCACATTTGCAACTCTTTCTGTAGTCTAAGTTTTTAAAAGTTCCAGTTTTAAAGGGGCTCACAACAGCACTTAACACTCAACTAAATGGTACTCCGTTGCAAAATAAGAAAAAAGTAGTGATCAATGATATTTTACCACATGTCAGAAGCCCCTCTTCATACTGCGTAGTGTAAGAGAAGTCAACAAACTCTCTTGGTGAAATGATGTTCCACAGCTGGCCAGCAGTGATGTAGCGCATTACACAGCAGTTCTTCAGGAAAAAAAATAGCAAAACAATGAATCAAACATCACCAAAGAGAAGTCTAAATGTTCAGCAAAAAAAGCTTTTACTTATATCCTGCCTTCCCTCCTAAGCTACCCATTTTACAGATGCCTACAGGAACATGCAGATTAAGGGTCATCTAACTGTCCAACATCAGGCTCTAAGTCAGTCCCTAAAACTTTGAGGGGTTGATCAACTGGAAATAAACACAACAGAAGCGAAATGTTGTTGGTTTAAGTCAAACTCTGGGTGTCTAAAATTGGACACCGAAAAAAGTTCTGTGAATAAGACACAGGAGTTCTCTTCACCAACTACTAGCCTGCTCTGCAAAGTGCTTTTGACTCGCCAAGTTAGTAATAAAATAGAATGCAGTATATTCAACAAACTTTCTCAAAAGGACACTAATTTTATATGTATTAAACACAGTAAGTAAGATACTTCACTGTAAGGATTTGACTTAAAGCCAGGAAAACGGAACCAAAAAAAAAAGACTAACCAACATATAAATCAAAAGGCTTTGAAGTGCTGTACTGAATGTCACCAGTAACCAGGACAAGACTGTCAGCACATAATGAACTTCAAACCGATCTTTTTTGCAAGTCCTGACCCTCAGCATTCACTATGCAGGTTCCCAGCACGAAATCCTAATGGCATACTGGAGCCAGACAACAGGAAACAGGTGAGTTGTCTGTTTCTCCAAAAGTATGCATCATTTTGCAATGTTAAAAAAAACCCTACATCCCATAGAATAGAAGCTATAAAGACTGCACTTAAAATAAAAATAAGATATTTTAATTCTCTCAGAACATGGATTTTTATTGGAAGATGCCAGAACATAACCTACTAAGCCTTTTCCTTTTATCCTTAATTTTGACAATTGTGGAGTTCTGTCCCAATTCAATAAGCTTCTGAAATGAATACTAAATTCAGGAGCGTTTGTCAGGCTACTCCATAAGGTAAAATATATAGATACATGTACATTGATTAACTTCTCAGGCTATCTCACAAAACACTATGATGGTGCAATAGCTATGCTGCACTGTAGAATACGTATTTGCAGCCATAAAAATACATGTTCTATTTATAGGTCTAGAAGACAAATCTTTACCTCTTCAAACTTTTCAACGATGTCCATTGTAGTCATTAAACTGTCCCAATCTAGTCTATAAGGTCCAGGACGAATGTGATCTACTATTCTGTTGGTAACATCTTCCACAACTCCTTGAGCTTTGTAGCTGTTTAAAATGAGAAATCCTTTATAAGCTTTCCGATAGCTTATAGTACATTTACTGAACACACATTATCTGAAGATAACTAGACAATTTGATCAGAAAAGTTTAGGCATGGAAAAAGACCAATCATCTAGTCCTTTTCCTTGCAGTAATTGGTATTTTAAGGGGGAGGTTCTTAAGCTACATTCTGTAGTCCTCAAATTGCAAATCCTCTCCTCAGTCTGTGATATGATTCTTTAGCTTTTTAAAATTTATTTTTAAGGTCAATAAGGTATAATCTAGTCAGTGTCCCTTTAACACCTATAGTGAGACCATTTTCTTCAATATACCACTACTGTTTTTTTCACTGCATGGGCAAATGGAGAGGTAGAGCAAAACTGCCATCATTTCTCTCTCTGAAACAGCTTGTCAGTTTGTTGTTCCTCTGCCATGAGGAGCAGGAGAGTCAGCTAGGGAAAAGGAGAGATAAGAAAAAATAAAGGGCGGGGTGAAGGAGAAGGCAAGAAAGAAATAAAAAAGGGAACAAAAGATCAGTTTTCAGCAAGCTACCATAAGTGTGAATGGAACCCACCCCTTCCCAACCATAGGCAGGTTTCTTGGCTCAATGGGGCTCCATGGTAAATGAGATTACCAGTATTATGCAAGATGGGCTTTAAATGCAAGGGCCAGAAAATCTGAATTTGGTACTCTGACTTGCAGATTACTTTTCTAAGAAGTCTGAGGGTGAAATCTTGTCTCATTTGAGGTCAACAGGAGTTTTACAATTGACTTCAAAGGAGCAAGAATTTCACTGAGTCTTCATTGACAGTTATGTCTTGTTAGACAACATACAAGATGCAGGCATTAAAATATTAAACTCTAAGATAATTACTATAGGGACTAATTCTATACTGACAAGTAAAGGACTGAATGCTCTAACGGATTTTTCCACAGCCGCCACTTTCAATTTCTATTAAGTAAGTTTGTGTGACTTTAAGACATTATCTGGTCTGAAGGAAAACTTACAGATATCCACTGAATTCTTCTGATGGCTTCCGCCACACTGTTGCATCTTTCTAGAAAATAAAGTGGAAGAAAAACATTTACACTTCTAAAGTGCCTATTAATTTTATATCTGGGTAATTGTATGTCTTTTAGGCATGAAAACCTTTATCTTTTTATCAATAACATGCAAATACTCTTTCAAATGAGCTGTGCTTCAGTATCAAGTGTTGGAAGACTGTTAGAAATAGAGTTATACTAAAGTTAAGACACGGACCAAGCAAAGCACTGAACTATATGCGTAACTTTTAAACCTGCAAGTCAATGTGACTAATGTTCTTTAGTGCTGTGCTTGATCTAATAGGCTCAGCACCAGTCTGTGTCCCCATATATTATTATTAAAACACTATCAGATTTAGCCATGACGACATTGCATTGACTCCTTCATTGTATGAAACTTGTTGGAGGTAACCAAAACAAAGCCTAAAGGGTGGATGGACACACTGTAGGGAACATGTTCCAATCAGCATTGGGAACATGGAGATGTACATTTCTTTCGATGTTGATTTTTTAAAAAGTGAGTCACACTATAACTTTTTTTTTTTTTGAATAATCAACTCCTCTATATTACATTGCATCTTCTGCTGAGGTAACTCAAAATGACTTACATATTTTGGAAAGACTTTAGTAGTCTCCATGCTGTGCTAATCTCCTTCTAAAATTATAGAAATGTAGGGCTTGAATGGACCCTTTGAGAAGTCATCAAGTCCAGCCACCTGCACTGTAGCAGAATCAAGTAAACATATACCATCCCTGACAGGTGTTTGTCCAACCTGTTCTTAAAAGCTGTCAGTGATGAAGATCCCATACAGTCCTCTTTATAACAGCCCTTAACACATCTGAAGTCTTATTGTGTCCATTGTCAGTCATTTTTCAAACAAAAAACACGCTCAGTCTTTTTATCCTTTCTTCATAGGAGAGGCTTTCTAAACACTTTATCACTTTTGTTGCTCTTCTCTGGACTCTCTCCAATTAGTCCACATCTTTCATAAAGTGGGGACAGTACTCTAGGTGTGGACTCACCGGTGTCAAGCAGAGCAGTACAATTACTTCCTGCATCTTACATATGATATTCCTGTTACTAGACCCCATAATATTAGCCTTTTTTGCAACTACATCACATTAACTCACAATCAATTTGTGACCCACTACAACCCACAGATCCTTTCAGCAGTACTACCACCTACCCAGTTATTCCCAATTTTGTAGCTATGCATTTGATTTTTCCCTTCTTCCTTTACTGAATTTAGTGAGATGAAATTCAAAACAATTCTCCAATTTGTCAGGGCTGTTTTGAATTCTAATCCTGACCTCCAAAGTGATTGCAAGCCCTCTTAGAGTGGTGACATTGCAGATTTTATAAGAATACTCTCCACTTCATTATCCAAATCATTAATGAAAATCTCTAATAGTATCAGACCCAGGCCTGACCATTGCAGGACCCCACTAGAATTTGACAGTGAGCCATTGATAACTACTCTGAACATTGTCTTTTAACCAACTGTGCTCTAGTCCCAGACACCAAAACGGTCAGTAATAGGACTCAAAGCACACAAGCAACAGTAAAGCTGACCAGTCCTCTATTGTACAGAAAATTCCATGTGAAAGCATTGTGCAACAAACTTCTCAAACTACCATTATTTTGGAGTAGGAGAAGAAAGGGAAAATATGCCTTAGTGGTGCTGCTCATTTGATAAAGAAAACAGTACAATTACATACAAGAAGTTGTAACTGAAATACTTACCGTTTTCTTAGCAATTCGCCATTCGCCATCTTCAATGCTGTGGTACTGGATTAGAGTATTTTTCAGCTTTGTTGCCAGAGAAGCTGCATCTGGAAGAATTTCCATTTTCTTTTTTTTCCTGAATGGAAACTTAGTATTTAATTTCAAGATCAGCCATTAAGAGGGCTTAGTTTCTCTCTGAGCTGATCACTGTGTGACATCTGGAACCAACAGTTTAAGGACAGGAACACCCAGGAAAACTAAAATGAATTAAATGATTCAGCTAAAGTGAAGTAAGGACACCTGTGGATGAGAGCATCCACACAGGCATTTACTGTATGTTAAAGTTAAACTTTAGCTAAATTGGCTTAATTTTCCTAAGTGTCCCTTAAGCTATGGCTACACTAGAGAGCTTAGAGTGGCGCAACTCTCCTGCTGACACAGTGCTGGCCACACCAGTGCTTAAATCTCTATAAATTATGTTGCTCAGGAGGATGGCTAATTCACACCCCTGAGCAACATAATTTGTCAATTTAAGCTGTACTGTGGCTGTAAGCATAAGACACTTTTCCAAAAAGTAGAACAGCTGAATCCTTTTACTCCTGAAGTCAATGGGAGCTCTAAATTGAAAAGACATTTGCAATTAATGATATCTCGAACTTATCAAATCAATGAAGGCCAAAGTGTGTCACTACTTTAGCTGTTTTCAACATACACTTATATTATACACATGCTTAAGTATGGCTCAGGAGCTGCTGTAAATGGAAGTTAATGGTGATCACCCGCAGTACATGATCAAGGGCAAAAAAGCCCCACACAATAATACCTAATGGAAAAAGCAGATCCTGTGGAATTTCTAGACTGCCAATTAAGGCAACTTTTAGCTTATAGATATTAACCGACATGGGAAGCTAGATGTATAAACTAGGAGTCTTTTAGTAAATTGGTGAAGGCTATATTTAAAAACTAAGGGACCGATCCACAAAGGAGATTTAACCTCAGCATTGAAGCACCTAACTTTAGGCAACATAGCACCCAGTGGAATCTACAGCTCAAATTAGGTGCCCAGGCTCCCTATACTATATATGTGGAGAACTAGGCCCTAAGAATGGGATTCACAGAAGCCAGCACACTGAGCAGGGAGCTGCCTAAACTAGCCAGTAGGCAGTGCTGAGGAGAGAGACTTAGGTGCTGAATTCAGAGGCAACAGAAATCAGTGTCATGGTAACAGCACCCACATGAGGTAAGATCTGAGTTTAAGTCCCTGCTCTGACTCAGGCAGAGTGGGGATTTGAACAGGGATCTCCTACATCCTGAATGAGTGCTCTAATTATTGGGCATAAGGGGAACAATACTGCCAGTGTTTTATTCAGATTAAGTGGTCTCCCAGAATGCCTATCAGAGTGGATCCCACAGACAAACAGGCAGGAGAACATGTAGTTCAAGGGTCCCACTGGGACTTAGGGACAAACTAGATGCCAAGACATTCAGAGTCAGGACTGAGGCAGCTTTGCACAAGCTTATAAGGGACTTTAAGGTTAGATGGCAGCTGAGCAAGGGTTTTTGAGGACCTAAATTTTGGATTTAAGCATCTAAAGTGGTAATTAGGTACCTAAATCCCTCTGTGGATGTAGCCCTTTGTTAATAAAAATAGTTAATTCTTGCATCTGACAATTAGCTGAACTTTCATTTTATAAAAAAATCCCTTTCCTAGGTAAAATACAACTACATTCTACAAAATTACAGCCATTTTCTTTATCTGCTCTGTTCTTCTTACATAAAGTAAAATGAAAAAGATCTGTTAAAAATAAATAAAGTCCTCAAGTCAGTAGCAGTTTAGATTAAAGTTCATTTTAAAAGTTCTTAAATGTGGTTAAACTCACTTGCTTAAACATGGAGTCCTTATGCCTCACCCTGCCACTGCCATTGAACTAGCAGCATGGACTATGAAAGCAGAGTGATGAGTTTAGTTTCTCTTTGCTTTCTGACTAGTTTCACTTTCTAATTTTCATGCACTAGGCACAATGCTCTGTTTGGATTCAATGTGCCGGAATATTTTTCAAATTAATTTGTTTAGTTTTCAATTTTTGGAAAAAATGAATTCATATTAGATTTTTTTAAAAATAAAACTCATGGTAGAATATGCATAGAAGGTTGGGAAAGTGAGGGAGCAAGGAGTCTTCCCTCCCTCCCTCAAACTCTTAAGGAGGAAGTCAGTTGTAATAAGGTTGAAAACCAGAGGCATTGCTTCCAGATTAGTGGTGACACTAATTTCCTGAAGAAAGTCAAACACTTCAACTACCCTTACGAATGGTGGCAGAACTGCCCATTCAGTAAGCTTGCTGGAGAGGAATTTTAGTTGAATAAGCCAGAAATCTTGTCTTATTATGCTATCACTTACAAGCAATTACTATTGACAAATACCCTCTCACTGCCCTGGGCGTCTCTCTCACCAACCGAAACTGACCCACTAGAAGACATTCTCTCATCCCTTGTCTCTGCCCTAGGCCGTGAATGCCAAGCCCAGCACGTGTAAACGGTCAACGCTTTCCTGTCCGCGGACCGAGGAACGGCGCTCCCAGCAGCGGTACCCCACAGCCTGAGCCAGAGGACACGGGAAGCCGCTCCCGCCAGGGCGCGCAGATGTAACAGCGCTGCCGTCTGAGTTATCGCACCCAGCGCCGGGACCAGGCCAAGGCAGCGCGCAGCCCGGACAGACGGCGCGGTGCAGGGCCACAGGCGGCGGCGCGGAGGCGCGCGACGAGGGCACAGCCGGCTCACGCCGCTCCCGGGGAAAGGCCGTGCGCACAGGGCGGGGCCCACGCCGCTGCCTGACGCGGGGCGCTGAGCCCGGATGCCAGTCCCGCGCCGCAGCCCGGCCACCCCTCGCCGTCCTCCCCGGCTCCCTCGGCCGCGCGGGGGCTGGTACGGACCGCGCTGCTGAGCCCGTCCTACCGAGCGGCGCCGCCCCGCAGCATCCCCCGGCAGCTGCCACCGGCTTCCGCCCCTCCCGGACCCGGACCCGGACCCGGGCTCGCAGGCCGCAGCTCCGCCGCGCCGCGCCCTGCCCTGCCGGGGACCCGCAGACTGCGGCGGGGGCCACCCGGGACTCACCCCGCGAGCCGGGACCGCCGCGCTCCCCGCCTGGCACCGCGCCTGCCCCTGCCACCTGCCGGGACGGCTGAGCCGCTTCAGCCCACACCGGCAGCCAATGAGCGCTAAGCCGGCTTCCCCGGCCCAGCCAATCGCAGGGCGGGCCGGACCGTCTCATTTCGCCGGACCTGAGTTGACACCGCCCCGAAATTAGGACCTTGCAACGGGGGGCGGGGGAGAAGCGGCCAATCCCCGCCCACCATCACCTCTTCCCTTTCGGGGAGGGCAGATGGGCGGAGCCTCGGCTGCACAGCCTACCGTCCACTCGCACAAGGACGATTTCATTGGCTGAGACCGTGGCAGGTGTTGTCCTCTCATTGGCTGCTGCTGGGCTGAGAGCTGGGCACAGTGCAGTGATTGGCCAGGGGGGAATGGAATGATGGTGGGGGTGGAGTGGCACAAACCTGCCCACAGCTAAAAGCCCCTCCCCCAGCCCAACGGGAGGAGCTAGGAGACCCGCCCTCATCTTATTGGGGGGACAGCACATAAAAAAGCAGGGAGGGCCTGGAGGTCAAAGGGCAAAACGGGAACCGGCAGGGGACACTGCGCCGAGGACCCCGACAGTGCCCACTGCTCCTCAAAGGTAGCCAAGGAGGTAGCGGCCGCAGCCCAGGGGAGTCCTGCCCAGAGACGGGAGCGGACGGAGGAACGGAAGGAGGCCCCGCAGTCGCAGAGCACCGCCTCCGCCAAACTCCTCTGCCCGGTGTTATAGATGGCCACCTGGGCTAAGGCAAGGAGGAAGTTGATGAGGAGGTCCTGTGACTTTGCGAAGCCGTGGATGGGGTGTGCAGGGAGAAGTGCAGCCAGAACCTCAGGAGGAGCCGGAATAGGGGCTGCAATCTGGAGCACTCCAGGTAGATGTGCACCTTGGTCTCCCTCATGCTGCAAAAGGAGCTGGCAGCTGATAGCCCCGGCGGGCCGTGGAACCAAGGTGAAATACGCACTGGCCCGTTGGGGGTCTCTCGCCCTCCACAGGTGGTAAGAGGTCCCGCTGCTTGGTGTCAGGGCAGGACACGAGGGTGAGGAAATGGAGACTATGGAGCATGAGCGTGTGGCAGTGTGCCCGTGGCACAGTTTGGAAGCGCACCAGTTGCAGATCCTGCAGCTGACTTGGGGTGTGCGGGAGAGGCAGTCGGGGGGGCTTGTGGGTGAGGGCCTGATGAAGAGGTCCAGAGGGCCCAGGGTGAGGTTTGGGCAGGGATTGCCCTCTCTCAGGACCCGCTTGAGGTAAGCCCCAGCAGCGGGAGGCAAGGCTGCCCTCACTTCCTGGAGTACACACTGAGGGGTTCGAAGGGGAGAGAGCCCCAGGCTCTGATCCAGTTTAGGAATCCAGGAAGTCTCCAATATTTCTGATGCCTGCCAGGACCAGTCTCTGGCACACCAAATAGGATTCCACCACCTGCACACTGAGATGGGGATTGTGTAGCAGGGGTTCTGTGAGATCTGTCTCCTTGGCAGCCACCACGGACCTGGTTGCAGACACCAGCCTCCAGGTCCAGAGGAGGTCTTGGTAGAAGACCTGCAGCTAGGAGAGGTCTCGCGGAAGACCCCTCAAGTGGAGAAAAAAGAGCAGCTGATCATATCGGAGCCCTCAAAGGCCGTGGAGAACAGTGTGCACCAATGCTCTCCACCCCAGAATACCTGAGCTGTGAAGGAGCCTCTGTAGAGCCTGAAGTCAGAAGGTATGGACCTGGCTGCGGAAGCAGCACAGGAAAGAGAGGCTAGAGGAAAAAGGGTTCCTGTTGAACCTATGTCCCACCTCCTGCTGCTAGGGAACTTGGTATTTATCAACACGCTACATACACAGGTGGACTTCTTTCACCTCAAGACATTTAATGCACTAAATAGAGTCTGATCACAGATATATTGTCCGTTTAGCAAACTTGAGGATCAGATGGAGCTAGCCCTGGGCTTTGATAGCAATAGGGCCATGTGGGTCTGACCTGTGCAGATTATTTGAAGTACCTTGCCGTCTGATAAAATTAACAAAGGTTTTCTATAACTAGAGAAAAATCTGTACATGTGCAATCCAACTACATTTATATCCGCCAGGCAACCCAGGATGACTATGAGCCGCCAATGTGATATGGCTGTTAAAAAAGCAAATGCGGTTTTAGGATGCATCAGGCGAGGTATTTCCAGCAAGGAGAAGGAGGTGTTAGTGCCGTTATATACAGCACTGGTGAGACCCCACCTGGAATATTATGTGCAGTTCTGGTGTCCCATGTTTAAGAAGGATGAATTCAAACTGGAACAGGTTCAAAGACGGGCTACTAGGATGATCCGAGGAATGGAAAATCTGCCTTATGAAAGGAGACTCAAAGAGCTTGGCTTGTTTAGCCTGGCCAAAAGAAGGCTCCGGGGGGATATGCTTGCTCTATATAAATATATCAGGGGGATTAACGTTAGGGAGGGAGAGGAATTATTTAAGTTTAGTACTAACATAGGCACGAGGACGAATGGGTACAAATTGGATATTAGGAAATTTAGACTAGAAATTAGACGAAGGTTTCTAACCATTAGGGGAGTGAAGTTCTGGAATAGCCTTCCGAAGGAAGTAGTGGGGGCAAATGACTTATCTGGCTTTAAGACTAAGCTTGATAAGTATATGGAGGGGATGTTATGATGGGATAGTTTAATTTGAGCAATTGATTTTGGATTATC